>BSBK01015089.1:50000-51465 GCA_027943335.1 Chamaecyparis obtusa | reverse complement strand
GTGAGTGTAATATATTGATCACTGTGAAGGAAAGAAAGATAGAAGTTTTTTTTCAAGAACTCTAAGTTTTAAGAAACAACAAAATGTTGGAGACACCCTCTCTTAGATCTGCCTTCTGGTCCTTTATGCAACTATGAAAGATGATTGCTATTTTTATTTTTTCCTATAAACCAAACAAAAATACAAATAAGGAAGTCAAACCAAACAAATAAATAGAATAGAGAACAAAATACAAAAGAATAAAATCTTCAAACAAAATAAACATGATTAAAATCTACAACAACAAGCATAGTAGAATACAATAATATAAGCCTTCAAAATAGAATTTCATTCAATGTGCCTAGCTGTGAGGCCTTTTGGGTTTTACCCTTATACAATGAAATTACAAAGTATTTGTAAGATCTCGCAAGATCAAAGTAACCACCAACTAGTTCAGATCTGCAATAGGCAGCCTCTAATAGGAACAACCAAGATAGGATCTAAACTTGTGCTCCCAAGCCACCAAGCAACCTATTTTCATACTAAGCCCTCAAGGCACTATTTCTGTTACAAACTCCCAAATTCACAAATCTGGTTCTAGTCCACCATCTACTACTGATTCCTAAACCAAGAACTACACATCTACTTAAATACTAGATCACAAGCCACAGGTCAACTTATTCGATCCCCAAACCCCAAGACAATCTACAAATAAAAGTCAGGACCCAAATCATAAGGATCACCCCTAAACAAACACTACATGACATGTACCCACACACGAGGGTTGGTATCAAACATATGAACATCATCTAATGATCCATCAAACACCATAGATCATGAAACACCATCGCAAGGCTAATAAGCCCAATCTGATCACGTAGAATATGAAGAACATTTAGGTCTAGACCTAAATAAGAACATCTCCATAGACAACCTAGGAAAGCCCAGGAGGTGTGAACATTAGGAGGTGCAAACATCAGGAGGTGCAAAAATCTCCATCTCCAACAAGAAATCCCAACAACCATGAGCCAAGACTACACAAGCCAACTCCCAACAGTCATCGAACGCATGTCTGATCTTCCCAATGGTCTAGACAAGAAACAAACATAACCAGATAATATCATCCAAGATCTCCCAAACCATGCCACCTCAAGAGATGCAATCTTAGACATAGCCTCCACAAACATCAAGGGACAAAACCCATTCATTGCACATGCCAAAGATCTCACAGATCATCACAACACAGAAACTAAGAAAGCTGCCCAAAACAAAGTATTATATACCACCGATAAGTAATTCTTCCAAGACTAAGAAAGATCTCTAGGAACCCAAAATACTCCTTCATCAGACTACTGAGGTAAATAGAAAGTATTCCCCATACTTTAATCTCAAAACAATTACCTGCAATCAAATTTATCTTCACCAAAGGCTTCCAATCGATCAAGGATAAATTTTTTTTTTGGAAAATCAACCATCTATGCTTCAT
>BSBK01015089.1:0-45000 GCA_027943335.1 Chamaecyparis obtusa | reverse complement strand
TTAATATTTAACTTTTTAGTAGCAACTAATCCATGAAGGAGAGCATAAGCTTCAGCTAAGTTATTAGTTCCATGAGGGATAGGAGAGGCCTCAAAATAAATTGGAGAAACTAGATAATTCTGGATCACACAACCAATACCTGAGATACCAGGATTACCCCTAGAAGATCCATCAAAATTAAGCTTATCAAAACCTGGCTGAGGAGGTATCCATTTAACTTGAGATCTTAGTGCTGATCTATCTTGAGGGAAAAGCGAGAAAGGAAGAGAGGGGAACACCAATCCCACCCAATTCTTAGATACAAGACAATACCATGATGAAAAGATATGGATACCATTAAATTTAACTGAGTAGGCATTAGCGACTTCCACAATGGACTTTTCAAGAATGGATGTAATAGATTAAAAGAGGATGGCTGATTTCTAAAAATCCTTTTATTCCTCTCCCACCAAATAACCCATAAAACCAATGAAGGGATACCAACCCAAAGACATGATAACATAGATTTATGAAAAAGGATAGGCCATGACTAGAACAAATCCCAAACTAAGAAAGGAAGAGGCATTGACAAAGACAATTTTTGCATAACAAACTACCAACAGAGTTGTGCTAGTGGATAGTTTAGAAAGATATGGTCAATGGATTCTAATTCTTGTTGACAAAAAACACAAGGGAATGGACCCATAATGTTTAGCTTGACTAATCTTTCACTAGTTAAGACTCTTTTTTTCAGCACTAGCCAAGCAAAACAACCAGCTTTAGGAAGAACAACAAAATGCCAACAAAATTTATAGGCTCTTGATCGACCTACATTACCTTGGATGGATTGAGCCAAGTTATATCCAAGTTTAACATAATAACTACCATCTTCTATAGGAGCCCAAATGAGATGATTAGGAATCCTAGATAGAAACATTATCCTATCCAAAAAGTATTTTTTTATACTTGATGCAATCAAAGAGTCAATTGGTAAATCATGAAAATCTTTCCACATAACTTTCCCTGAATGAATATGCACAACAGAGATGTAATCCAGCAACCTATCTCCCCAGAGTGAAGATGCAATTTCCCACACATCATGGAACATGGGCAATGTGTTTAGAGGGCATAGACCATTCCAACAATCAAGCTAGAAATTGATAGATTCACCATTGTGAACCTCGCATGAGACAAAAGAAGTGACAATATGTCTATAATTCAAAATGAAATTCCAAATAGTAGAGCCTTTAGGAGGATATGGGGCTAAGATAATCCTAACTAGATCTGAGCTATCACGATACTTTTTTTGCATCAGTTGACAACACTTAATAGAGGGCTGGGAATACATCTTCCAAGTTAGTTTTCCTCGAAATGCCAGATTTCTATTGGATAGATTATGGAGGCCTACACCCCCTACTAAAGGGAGATGAGTCATGTCTGATAGAGAAATAAGAGGAATCTTCTTCTATCTTGACATTTTTGCTATCTAGAGGAATTCCCTAATCAGTTTCTCAATTTGAACAAGAATAGACTTTGGAGCTTGTAGCACTGATATATAGTAATTGAGAATAGCTGATAAAATAGACTTAATAAGGATTATTCAACCAAACAAAGACAACCACATAGTTTTCCATGCAACTAATCATGACTTAATATGATCAACAACTGAATACCAAATGGACACCTTTTTATGCCCCATGAAGAATGGGATACCCAAATATGTAGATGGAAGTTCATCTAAAGAAAATCTTAAAACAACAACAATTCTACTTTGCACTTGAGAAGTAGTATTAAAGACATAAACTTTATACTTGTGATCATTAATTTTTTGCCCTAAAACTGACGTGTACAAATCAAGAACTTTTTAAACTTGTATGGCTTCATGGATAGAGGCATTACCAAATAGTAGTGTGTCATCAAAAAATAAGGAATGAGTGATTGAGATGGAAGTGTTTGTGATCTGCACACTAGACTAATGACCCACAACATGAGCAACATTAATACATCGACTCAAAGCTTCAACCATAAAGATAAAAAGACAAGGTGATAAAGGATCACCTTTTCTAACTCCTTGAGATGATGGAAAAAATCCCATAGGAAGTCCATTAATTATAACCAAAAAATGAGCTCTTGATATACATTCTTTAATCCACTTGCCCCACTTTTTTGAAAAACCAAACTTGAGCAAAACCTGAATAAGAAATGACTAGTTGAGCCTATCATAGGCCTTCATCATATCTAATTTAACTACAAATGAAGAAATGGAATGTTGATTAATAAAATGAAGAGTTTCATGGGCCAGAATGGCACCATCTGTGGTTTCTCGACCTGGAACAAAACCACCCTATTCAGGAGAAACAATCTTAGGAATAAGTTGTTGAAGCCTCCTATAGATAGATTTTTTAAATAATTTTATAGATAGTATTACAAAGTGAAATCGGTCTAAATTCAGCAAAGATTTGTGGATCACTATTCTTAGGAATAAGCACTATGTTTGTAGTATTAAAACATTTTAGCATAGATGTATTTTTCCTGGATTCTTCAAGGATAGCCAAAAGATCAAAGCATATAACATCCTAGCATTTCTAAAAGAACAAAATAGTGAAGCCATCTAGTCCAGGTGCCTTATCAGATGCTAAAGAAAAAACCACTTTTCAGATCTCTAATAAGGTAAATGGGGCGATTAAAGCATAGTTATCCTATGTGGAAATTAAGGATGGAATCCCACTAAGAAAATCATTAGTCTTATCTAGATCATCCTGTGGAATGAGAGAGGGGGATATAAGATTTGAAAAAAAACCTAACCCCTTCTTGAAAAATCCCTATTTCATCTAAGATGAGATTACCCATATCATCTTTAATAGATAAAATAGCCCTCACTGCCTTCTTCTATTTTGATGATGCATGGAAGAACTTAGTATTTTGGTCACTAGATAGTAACCATAACTCATGAGACTTTTTCCTCCAATACTCTTCCTCCCTGGCACATAACTCAACCCACTCTTCTTGCAGAGCTTTTTGCTTTAGAAATGTTTGGGAATCAAGACCATTGGAAATAATAAGTTGTTAATTTTAGACAATTCCTTTTCAATTGTGTTTTTTTTATCAAATATGTTCTTGAAGACATTAATGTTCCAAGCCTTAATTAA
This sequence comes from Chamaecyparis obtusa, assembly GCA_027943335.1. NCBI lineage: Eukaryota > Viridiplantae > Streptophyta > Pinopsida > Cupressales > Cupressaceae > Chamaecyparis > Chamaecyparis obtusa. Next base: position 41,872 of record BSBK01015089.1, on the reverse strand, counting down.
TTTTTTCAAGAAATGCAATTTTTTATTGAATTTAAACATGAAGGACCCTTCTTCAGTAGGAGAAACCACCCACCATTGCTGTAACAAAGAATGAAAAGATGGATGCCTAAACTAGATAGATTCAAATTTGAAAGATGACCTAAAGGACTTAATGCCATCCTTACAATCGACATCAATATTAAGATGAATTGGAAAATGATCCAAATCTGAGAAAGGCAAAATGAACGAAGACATCAAAGTTCCATCCAATTTCCAAATTTTTGAACATAGGAATCTATCTAATTTGACCACAATTTGTGAAAATCTAGTTCTATGATTAGTCTAGGTGAATGATCTAGACTCAGGCAATACACCAAAAAGATCATTATCCAAGATAAAATTGTTAAAATCAAAGATAGTGTGAGCAGGAGGTGAAATACCCCCCATTTTATCAGAAGAGTTCAAAATTGCATTAAAATCCCCAGCTAGAATGAATTTATAGTCAGGATACTGTTGAATAATGATGGTTAAAGTTTTCCACAAATGTAATTTATCTAAAGTGGAATTAGGCCCATAGATATTGAAAAGAAAGAAGGAATGATTTAAAAACCTTACATTAACAAACTGCTAGTTGGGTCCATCCTGCAGGGAGTGCACATACACTTTTAACTCATTCCATAAAATAATCAAATCACCTAAAGCTCCCATAGCAGGAACACAAATGCTTTTCCAAGAAAACCACTTGGCCACAAAGAGATTAAAATTATCAGCATACAAATTAGTTTCTTGTGAGAGGACAATTTTACATTGCGAAGAATCGAGGACCAACTTGATCCTATGCCTTTTGTTAGAGGCATTAATGCCTTTGACATTCCAGGAGAGAATTTTCATTGAGGACAAGGAGAACCTTTGGTTCTCCTCGTTGAACATCTCCTAGATGCTGAGAAATTAGCATCCAATGTTTATTGAAGGCCAGCTTGAATTTCTTCTAAAGCCTTAGTTGCCCTTGATTTTCTACCCCTAGTTTTAGGCATTTTAACACTAGATTTTGGGGAAACTAAAGTCTGGACAATTTAAAGTTTAGGAATAGTATGCACTTGCTCTATGCTATTATCCAATGGAAAATTCTATTTTTGTTGAGATGAAAATCCTGAATCTTCAATAACATCACAAGAAAGTTCCTTAATGAGTGATGACAAAGATGAAATGTCTAATGAAATTAAAAGACAATCAGAATCTTCAAGACTTTTATCATTAGCAACCTGATCCATACATTGTGGTGCATTGACAAGAAAATTCAAATTATTCTAATAAATTAAGTCATGAAAAGAAGAGTCAATAGAACCAGCACCAAGATCATTAGCATCCTGCAAATGAGAGGAAACTAAAGACATAACTTTTGTAGTCATGATTGCAGCACACTCTTTAGTAACTTTTTTAAGTTTAATAGGATTATCCGAAAACATAAGAGAGTTCACAATTGAGTCAAAAACATTCATATCTAGAAATTTTAAGATAGACTTTGCCTTGGATATAACAGCTTGAGAAGTATCTATACCCCTTAAAAATGTTATAATAGGAGGAAGGTAAATGTTTAACATACTAGAAAATGAGGCCATGAGAATTGGAGATAGTTTGTGATGCAGGAGCATCCTGGGTGTAAGAGCAATCTTGCATCACCCAAAAAAAAATATTTCTATTTTTGTATTCAATAAGGGCTATCTTGTTCAGAGCTGCTATTTATGGAAACTTTCTATTTTTAGTAAGTTGTTCTTATGATCTTGGAATGTTTTAATTTTACATGTGGAGGTTCATCTCAGTCATATCAGCCTGCCAGAAAAGTTTCATGGCTAGATCAGGTCTAGTTTTGAAGATATTGAAGATTTTTGGTATTGGCAGCAGGGTACAGAAACTTTGAACTCAGTTTTGAAGGCTTTAGAGGCCCTGGATGAGGTCAAAAAATTGGGTGACGGGCGATTTGCGCAAGTCAAGCCTGTAGAGAACTTCGTGGCATTTCTAAAATGGGGTTATAATAGTCAATCAGGTCAACTGGTGATGACTTATGGTCTCCAAAAGTCGGGCCACCTGAAATGGCAGAAAATAATTTTCCTTCAAAATTTTTGTTCCGGTCTCAAAACTCATTTTGAGCCGACTTTGATGTAATAAATTGTAAAATAAAATAATTCTACGTTTGGTTGGCCCTTAGGGATAAATTTCTGGAACCTTCTCAGGCGGTGGAAATTGCCTATATAAAGAAGGCCCGTAGTGTTGTCTAGGGCAGTTCTGGGTAGTAGATCTGGGTATTGATTTGAGGCTTTGTCCTACAGAATATTGTAAGGGAATGCCCATGTGGCTTTGCATATTGTAATTCTAAAAGTTTGTAATTCCACATTTGTGGAGATAATAAGAAGCCAATTTTCTGTTCTTGCATATTATTGTTGTTGTTTCTCTATTTCTATTATGTGTTTGTGGTATTAAGGGGAGCACCCTTCATTAGTTTGAGAAGGAATAAAGGTACTATTTTTAATGAAAAAATATCAATGTTATCCTTCGAAAGGACTTTAGAAAAATTCTGATGACAAAACACCTTGGGTGGATTGATAAGATCATTCTATTTAGGCATTCTTTCTAAGTTATCATTTTGCAAATCTCTGCCTATGTTATCTTGATATAAAACATTCAACCCTTTATTATTCTTAGAGGAATTTGTTTCAGAATTTTTAGAAGCCGATGCCAAAGAACATTTAGATGGAAAAGAAGTCTGATCCTTACAAATAATCAAGTTTGAATAGTTAGGATCCTTACGTTGGTTTGTGAAATGACTTAGAAGATTAGCATAATATGAAGAAACCTATGCGCCTTGGATAATAATTTCATGTTTCCAAGAACCCCATTTGGATTGTAAAATAATAAAATTAGGAAAAGGTTGGAGAAGATCTAGTGTCAGAAAAACCCTAATAGAATGATGGAGCTCTTCATGTGGGGTTAAATCATGCTAGATAAACTTCCCAATTTTATTGGCAATAGCTTCAATAATATCCAAATCCCTATATTTTAAGGGTAATGTTGGAAGTTCAATCTAGAAGGGCATTGAAGTGCATGTAGATTTATGCAATTTGAAATTAGGTGTCCATTTTGTTAAGAAGATACCAATACCATTGGAAAACCAATAATTTATACGAAGAACATTATTTCATGCATTAGTAGAATAAAAAACTGCCACAAAAAAATTTGAACCGTGATCTAGGTATAATAAGCCAAGAAGCCCTACCCAGTTATCTTTAGCCCATGACCAAAACTCATTAATAGGTAAAAAGGTCTAGATCTTACCATGGCATTTTACTAGGCATGGATTGACATTATTGCACATAGATCCATGTTTGATTTTCATTAGAAGAAGATTGAGTATATAGCTAACCATAGTACTCCATTAGTGATTTATAAGATTCAAAGGCCCATATCTCTTTGTATGATCTCTGTTATGAATCTTAAGTGGATCATGCTAAAGGGATGTCAGTTATTTTCTACCACCATTAATGATAGCGATGATGACGGGGATAATTAACCTTCACTAGATGACCGTCCCATTCTTTAGGAGTTTGCAAATGTGTTTCCTTCTAAATTACCTAGTATGCCTCCTCAAAGAGCGGTGGACTTTTATATCTAGATCTTGTCCTAGGAGCTGCTCCAATTTTTAGACAACCTTATGAGATGACCAGTAATGAGCTCAAGATTCAGTTAGAGGATATTTTAGAGAAAGATCACATTTTCCCTAGTGTTTCTCCTTGGGGTACACTAGTTATCTTCTTCAAGAAGAAGGATAGATCTCTTAGGTTGTGCATTAACTACTGGTAGTTAAATAAGTTACTTGTAAAGAATCAGTATCTTCTTCCTAAGATCATTGACTTGCTTGATTAGATTTAGGTTGCTTGAGTGCTTTCAAAGTTATATGTGAAGTCAAGGTACTGACACTCGAGGATTGTGGAGAGTGATATCCAAAAGACTACTTTTCATATGACATATGGACACTACAAGTTTATTGTGGTTCCATTTGGCCTCACAAATTATCTTGTAGTATTCATGAGTCTCATGAATGGGGTATTTCATATGTTTTTGGAAATATATGTAGTAGTGTTCCTATATGATATATTGATTTACTCACGAGATGAGGAGTATGAGGATCACCTGAGATAGGTTTTATAGTGTTTGAGGGATAACCAGTTATATGGAAGCTTGTTGAAGTATTCTTTCTTTAGACCAGAGGTCCACTATCTTGGACATGTGATATCAGCTAATGGGCTCAAAGTCAACCCATCAAATATTAGAGCCATTATGTATTGGCCACCACCTACCATTGTGACTGAGGTCAGGAGTTTCAAGGGTTTAGCAAGCTATTATTGATGTATTGTTGAGGGCTTATCTAGAGTGGCACATCCTATCACATCCATTAATTTAAAGGGAAACAAGTTTGAGTAGACAGAGAAGTGTGAGAGGGCCTTTCAAGAGCTCAAGAGAGCACTCACTAGTGCACCTATCCTTCTAGTTCCTGATCCTTTAGTATATTTTGTGGTGTGCATAGATGCTTCCTTGGATGGTTTGGGAGAATTCCTTATTTGTAATGGTCGAGCCATTTCATATGAGTCTAGGAAACTTAAGACTCATGAGCTCAGCTACCCTACACATGACCATGAGTTTGTAGAAGTGGTACATGCTTTAGTGAGGTCATGACATTTCCTTTTGGGACATTGATTTGAGTTATACTCAAATCATTAGCATTTATATTATATATTTAATAAACTAAAATGTAATTATTTTTAGAGAAGGTGGACAAAATTCTTGTCTGAGAATGATCTTGATGTCCACTACATCAAGTTTAAGGATAATTTGGTGGCAGATGCATTGAGTATGATGCATCGTGAGATTTCTTCTATGACCAATGGCATAGATTTGAGGGTTCATATACTACACCACTTACATGACAATAAGATTTTAGCAAATATTTTTCAGTTGGTCCAATCTTAGAGAACCCTTGAAGGTAAATAAGTGGATTATTCATTAGAGTCCAAAGGACTTATATTCCATAGAGGATGCATTTATGTACCTTCTTCTAGTGGATTGCATGATTTTATCATACTTGAGGCTCATACAAAACCCTACACAATGCATCCCATATTTAAGAAGTTAAATGAATATTTGAGGCAACTTTATCATTGGCCAGGTATGAGGTTTCATATTGCTAGGATTGTGGATAGATGTCTTGAGTGTCAAAGAGTTAAGGTAGGGGACCGCCATCCAAGTGGGTTTGTTTAGCCTCATGAGGTACCAGAGTGGAAGTGGGATATCATATATGTGGACATTATTGTAGGTATTCCTATGTCATATCACTTTCATGATGCCATTATAGTGATAGTTGATAGGTTAACCAAAGTGGCTCATTTCTCACCTATTTGAACCACATTTATAGAAACAATAGTAGGATGGGTCTTCTTGTGATATGTTTTAAGACTTCATGGCATTCCTCATAAGATCATATCTAATAGAGATTCTCTCTATACTTCCTCATTTTGGAGAGAGTTACAGAAAAAATTTGTTAGCATGAATGCTAATGGTATTCTTGTGGGGGAGTATCCTAGTAGTGTTGGAGACATGTTACAGTGATTGTGTGTTGCATTCATAATATATTTTGTATTTGATGTCAACATATGCTATTGAATGGTTGTTCAGAAGCTTGTAGACATGTTTCCAAGAATGGTATGGATACCATATAGAGAATTAAAACGTGTGAACTTAGATGAAGAATCTATTAGAAAAACCAGACACATAGGAAAGACTAGAGAGAAACCCAAATTGGGCTTAGCTGAACACAAACCCAATCCATTGCATTTATAACCAAACTTACATTAAATATGTAGAAGCCTCTAGATCAGAGTTACCTGCAACATTAATGGTGAATAGGTGAGGAGTTGTTGTAGATATTTCTAGATACATGCTCGTGAGTGCAAGATCTTCCTGGATGCTTTTGTCTATTCCAACAAGGCTGAAGATAATAAATTTGTCTTCTAACATAATCCACATTTCTTCTTAGGTATGTTAGTCTATTTTCCATTTAATGCAAAATTCTTTGAAAATGGCCCTTTTCCTTGCAAGTTTTCTTGAAGTGTCCTGCCCTATGTTCTTCATTGTGTCACCTTGCTCCAGTCCAAAACACACATGCTGAATTGCAAAACCCAAAAAGATATTCAAGTTTTAAGGTCTGTAGGAAATAATTTCAAAATCTACCACAATGTCCAAAACCCATAGTATTTTTAAAAATCCATGATGTTTTTGTGTGAAAACCTTTGTTGTTTTTGACCTTGTGCCTTCCAGCTTTTGTGTGCTTATCTTTTGGTGTTAGAAAATTTGTGTGTTTTCGATCTTTTGCCGAAAACCCTATGTGTTTTCAACCTCACAGTTCTTTCCTCTTGCTAGCACTCCTTGTTTGTCAGTCCTAACTGTGCAAGTGCAATTGTTGGTGGGTCCCAGTTCTTCCCATTGCCCAGTGTGGTTAAATTTCAAACATGATCGGTGGTTGTTGTATGTTCGAATGGTGAAGATGCATGGTGTTTATCCTTCACACTTTTGTGATAGCCATCGAATTTTACTCTGTGGGCATGCCGTGGGTCTAGGTGGGTCTGCATGTCAGATAGTGCTGAGGTGCTCATTTCTGATTGGTCCATGTGGTGATGAGTCAGATATGTCAGCAGGGCTTTTGATAGTGATTTCAATCTACGGTTGGCATGTGATCACAAGGAATATTCTTTCCCCTTGCGATCATGTGCCCACCATCTGATTGGATGCCGACATTTTTGTTTATAGTGGGCCCACTGTTAGAGGATGTTGAAGTGGCAAGGTTCTATTGGATGTAGGGTAGAGATGTGGGCCCAGTGTCAGAAGGGAAGCAGGGGCGCATGTTCTTATTGGTTGTTGCATGATCACATGTCAGGAATTTGTGACATGCGACCATGTGACCGGTTGATGTCTGTCTTGTGGGGTTGTTGGTGGAGAGGTGGTGGTCTTATGGTCTTATTGCCTGATTGCAAGGGCCATTTTCACGGCTTGCAACCATGCGACAAGGTTCTTCCTTCCTAAGGCCTGGTGGCAGGTGGTGATGTTGCATCTTCTGGTTGGTCTGAGGTGGTGACGAAGGCTTGTCAATGGGCCCATTGTCTTTTGTTGTGGAGGTGCATGTTTTGCATTGGTGGGGAGCAGTGACATGGTGCTCATGTGGAGGCTTGTCACATGTTTGCATAGCCCTTTTTTTGGCTATGTGATCATGCGACAACTGTTGGTGTCACGGTTGTGGAGTTAGGGCAGGTCCACTATGTTGGTATTACCGAGTTGTTCGATTTTGCTTGGTTGTTGACTACTGACTGGACCGATGACTTTTCAAGGGGCCGCTACTATTGTGAGATTAAATGCAGATCACCCAATTTTTTAGGAAGGGATTGAATCTATGACCATGTTTTAAACTTTTGGGGGTGACCGTTGGAGCTTAGATTCAAACTTGTAGAGGGTTTTTGAGACAAAAGGTACTAGTTTTAATGCTTTTTTGGTGGATTTCTTGCTAGTTTGATGGTGGTAGGTGTTGCAATCTGGCACGAGGGTACTATTGATCGGTGACATGATGATTCCATACTTGGTGATGAATCTTGGTGGTGTGTCTCATGTTCACATAGCCTAGTTTCTAGCTAAGTGATCATGCAACAACCTTTGTTTTGGAGGGTCTTTCGACAGTTTGGCTGTATGCGATGAGTGTGGTAGCTTGGTGGCAGTTGCAATAATGATGAAGAGGATCTGTGAGGCTGTCCTGATCCAATTTTGTTGCCTGGGATGTCTTGCCAATTTAAATGCATTAGATTGTTTGAGCTTGCATGCTGTGGCTTGATCCCTGTCTTGTCTGTGATTAACTCCTTGGGGGGAGGTTAGGTGTTTTTTATTTTTTGAGTTTGAAATGATCATTGTGCTTGCATTGTAACCCTGGTATAAAGGGATTTTTAAGATCATTTTTGGATTATTGGGAGTTAGATATTCAAACTTTTGGGTTATGAGTCATCTTCTCAGTCGGAATTGTAATGACTTGTTTGGATTTTTTTTGACAATTGAAAGAAATTTGTAGGTATAAGCTATAGTTTGCAAGTAGGGTTCACTTGGATTGATTGTATACACTTGAGGATTCTTCATACTTAATACAGGCACATGATTCTCATCTCTCCCTTGTGTCAACGTAGATGAATTTTGAACTTTCTAGTTCATTGCATAACAATTTATGTATAGGTCTTCATTCTTGAGTTCTAATCCAGGATTAGATTAAATGATGCTCCAGATGCGACATAGATTTATCTCTTGTCTATGTAGGGATATTTTGTAAGTAGTAGAGGAGATTGTAAATGTGTTTATGGCTTTGAATCTCAGATATATTCTAGTGTGTGTGTGTAGTCTGTCTAAGAAACCTTGCTCAATGGATGAGGCACTGGCCTAGATAAGTATTTCCTTATTGACATGTCCTGATCAAGGTTGTTATGATTCAAACTTATAAACTAAGAACCATTCCTAAGTTTTCAATATTTGGTTGTAGGTGGTTCTACCTATAGTAATGGAGAGTCAATGAGTGTGTGGTTAACACTTAGTACTTTCTTACTATCCTTTTATCTATTATTCAAACCCAGTCTTTGGTGTGTGAAGTATAATTTATACTGGGTTAGGTGCACGTGCCTTGGTTTTGTAGAGCCAGAAGTAGAAGAGGGCAATCTTGTCCCTATAGTTGGTCCAGTTACCCTAAGACCTCATAACATTTTGGAGTTAACCATTCCTAAAATCCATTTGAGGGTATATTGGCAGCCTATTAGAGCATAAGCATCATTTTGGAAACCAACAAGATGGCGACTCTAGTGGGGAAGTGTTATACATGTTCATCCTAACCAGTAGGTCATCATTGGAAGAAACATGGTTGTTCTTGTCCCTTGTCTCTCTAACTCATTTGAGTATTTCTAGAGTGAAGAAACTATATTGTGATATTCCCAATACACTTGGGTGGTGACTCAAACATCTCTGAAGTAGTGCTAGTTAGTATTTATTTTGCAAGATGAGTTATAGAGGTACTAGGTCTTGGAGAAAGGAGCATCCTGAAGATATAATGGAAGAAGGCATTCTAGGCACTTCTAGGCCTAGTCAGACAAGGGGAGGAAAGAAGAGAAGAGGTGTTTCTCATACTTGGAGAAATAAGAAAGATACCAGACAAGAAACCCAAGCCAAGCCTAGTCAAGAAGAAAATAATTTAGAATATGAAGAGGCTATTGATTTGGGATTGAACCAATATGAGGATGAAACTCAAGTGGGAGATGATGACTCTGAGACCACTCTCCCTGAATCAGAAGAGATCTTTGAGGGGGTCTATGAACTAGAAAGAAGAGTTCAAGAATAGCTTGCCATTAGGTAGCAAAGAGAAAAGGATAAAGAAGATAAAGTAAGATGAGCCATGATAAGGGCTGATTAGCTAAAGAGGCAATTACTAGATTTGGAGGCAATTAATTTTGTCCCAGAGCCTGAAAGAGTAAACAAATAGCCTATTGTTCAAAAAATATGTGAAGAAACTAGACCAAGAGATAAAGGCAAACATAAGGCTGTTGGGATTCAAATCAGTGAACAAGTTATTGTGGATAGGACATCAGATCCAGGATTGAGATTAGATTTAGATTTGGAGATAGCTAGAAGGAAGAAATAAATATTAGATAAAGAACTAGAGAAAGAAGAGTTGGAGGCTTCTACTATAGAAATCAGAAAAAAGATTGATTTTCTCAAGCATACTTCAGGACCTTCAAATATTGCTACTTCCTTTTTGGGACAAGGTGGAAATCATGGTAACAATGCAGCTCAAGAAAATGGTGTACCATGTGCCGCTAGAGTTCCTGATGGTTCAAACACAAGGACATCTACATCTCAAGGAATGGATCCACTGCATGGAGCTCCTATTCATGAAAGGTACAAACAACTTGTCTTCTTTGTTATTCATGGTTATCCTAATGTAATCCCTAATGGAATTAGAAAGAAGCTTCCTAAATTTATTGTAAATAATGTTATCACATGTGAAGAACATCTAAAAAATTTCATATATGTAATAGATGATTATAATATAGAACCTGATGATGTTATAATGAAGCTATTTGTACAATCCCTAATTGAGGATGCTAGGGATTGGTTTAGAGGGTTACCCCATGCTAATATAGGGTCATGGAATGAATTCAAAATTTTTTTCAAGGAACACTATGGAGATAAAACAAATGAGGGTTTTATCTTGAATGAATTCAATAACATAAAGAAGAATCAGAATGCAGAGGTCCTTGAATTTAATATAAGATTCCAAAAGGCTATGCATAGGCTCTTGTAGGTTATCATACTAGATGATAGGGTATGTCTTGTGACATACTTGAATGCCTTTGATGCAAAGATGGGATACTTCTTGAGGGACAAGAACCCTAGAAGTCTTGGGGAAGCTTACAAATTGGCCATCAACATAGAGAGCAATAGAAGAATATCAGGAAAGATAGGAAGAAGAGATGATTGCAGGCCTCAAATGCAGAGTAAGAAAGAAATGGGAAGGTTTGCTGACTCTAAACCCAAAGAGGATGACAATCTAAAAAAATTTTTAAAGCCTTTGGAAGGTTTAAAGCCTTGTGAAAAGGGAAACAATAGAGCTGTGACTATGGAGAGGTCAGCTCCAAACAATTTTAGCAGACAGCCAAGAATGCAGAATTACCCTTACAACACTCAGTGGAAAGATGGCAAGCCCATTTTGCCAACCAAGAAAGAAAGGCCTGATGGAAGGATCCCTGATCCCTTGCATAGAAATTCAGTAAATATGACTGAAGATATCCCATGGTGTGCTACTTGTCAGTCTCCTCATGACCCTGAGCATTGTGTCATTGCTTTAACCTTACAAGAAAATCAAGAACAAGAGGAGCAATATGACAAGAGTGGTTGTGGAATGACTTCTGCACATGTAGAGGATGAGAATGATTTTGATGAAGAAGATGAAGAGTTTGATGATGTTGGATGTGGTATTGTGAGGGGTGAGGAGCAAGTTTGTTTAAGAAGACCATCAGATGAAGAAATTGCTCAGATCACTGCAGACATGGTTACTCAGGCTAGAAGCAATTATAACTTGAGGAATAGGATAGTTGGAAATGGAACTGGTAAGCCATGCAGTATGTTTATCAAGGAGACAAAAAATGGTACACAACAGCATGGAGAAAAGGGCAGGGGTGCTGATGATACTAACCAAGTGGAGGTAAAAAGGAAAGTTGTACCTATTGCAGCACCTAAGAATAAAGCAAAGATAGCAGAGGTAGTTGTTCCCATTCCTTAGAAGGGAGAGGAATCTCCTCTCAAAGACAAATCTAGTTTCACAAAGGATAAAGTTGTCACTGTCTTTGAAGAAGACATGAACAACCAAAAGTATGTTCCAATTGATATGTCCAAATTGCTTTCACAGATCACTGTCAAGGTTCCACTTTTGGAAATGATGAGAATAGAAGAACATAAGGTCAAGGCCTTGAATTGGGTAAGTGGGGTTTCTTCTATAGGAATCCAAGAGGTGAATAGAAATGACAAACATGTGGCTTCCTTGGAAGACACACCTGATAGTAAGAGTGAAGAAATTATTTCTAAGATTCCTCAAATCTTCTTGGATACAAATATTGTAAATAATGCATTAGGGATAGTTGATGCTTTCTTTTTGTCCCTCGTGATTGGTGCTAAAATATTGAAGAATTGCATGATCGATTTTGGAGCATCAAACACTGTCATGCCTCCAGAGATCATGAAATCATTAGGACTAAAGGTTGATACACCTCATGGGAGATGCCAAGCTGTGGACTCAAGAGAAGTGCCAGTTATTGGTACCATCAAGGCTTTGCCTTATAAATTAGCTGCATTTCCTAACAAATAGTTGACTATGAGTGTTCTTGTAGTTGACATTCCTCCTCAATATGGAATGTTGTTATCTAGAAAGTGGAGTGCCTCCATGGGAGGAAGTATTCAATGTGACTTGTCCTTTGCCACTTTTGACATTGAAGGAGAGAGTGTGAAGGTGTCAAGGGAAGCCAGGACCCCACATATGATTGAGGAAAATGAAAAGGATAGCATGAATTATTTTGTTGACACTGACATTGGCTCATTCAAAGTCCAGAGGAATGAGATGCAGGAGAAGGTCAAGCCTATCCTTTTGGCCAATGATGAGAGTAACATGGCAGAGGGTAGTGTATTGTGGACATTATATTTTGATGGAGCAAGTTCTAGAGAAGGTGTTGGAGCAGGAGTATTATTGGTGTCCCCAAGTGGTAAGACTTTTAAGTTTTCTTTCACTCTCTTATTTCCTTGCACAAACAATGTTGCAGAATATGAGGCCCTATTGATTGGTTTGAGACAAACATCAAAACATGGGATCAAACATCTTAGGGTGATTGGTGATTCTGAATTAATAGTTTCTCATATTAGATCAAAGTATGCATCTAAGAATCAAAGGCTAAAACAATATAGAAATGCTATATGGGATGAAATTGAGGGTTTCAGTGCCTTTGGTATTGATTGGGTGGATAGAAGCTAAAATAGGATGGTAGATTTACTAGCAAACATAGCCTTAAGGCTAGAGGATGTTATCTTTGTAGGGATATCCAGAATTGAGTGTAAGTCCAGGCCTTCTATCCCAGATAATGTCAAGAATTGGCAAGTATTTTCTAATGATCAGGATATTTTGAGATTCTTGCAGTGTGAATCTCATTTTGATGGTCAGGAAATGGATTTTAGCACCTATGTTGACATCAAAGATGGAAAAGAAAGTGTTCTTGGGAAGGAAGTTTTGCAACTAAAGTCAAATAGGATCCCTAGGGGATTGGTTGCCCTTGAAAGGACATTTGATGATAAGGAGAGGGCTTGTGTTGCCAGAATTGTTGACAAGAAAAATGATTTGGAGGAAGTGAATCTAGGAACAAGCCAAGAACTAAAAAATATTTACATAGGTAAATGCTTATCTCAAAGAACTAGAAGAAATTTGATTGATCTTCTCAAAAAATTTAGACATGTTTTTGCATGGTCTTATGATGATTTGAAGGCATATAGAGAAGATCTCTTTCAACATGAGATACCATTAAAGGAAGGAACTAAACCTTTCAGGCAGAAATTAAGGCCTGTGAGCCCTACTTTGGCACCAAAAATGCAAGATGAACTTAAAAAGATGATGGATGCTAGCATTATCAAGTCTGTCAGGCATTCTACTTGGGTGTCAAATCTAGTTCCAGTTATAAAAAAGAATGGTGACATTAGGTTATGTGTTGATTTTAGGAATTTGAATGTCAATTCTTTAAAGGATAATTATGGTCTGCCTAACATGGAAAATATGCTGCAAAGGGTTACTAGATCAAAGTTAATGTCCATGATGGATGGCTTCTCTGGATATGATTAGTTCATGGTCAATGAGTCAGAACAATTTAAGACTCCATTCACTACCCCTTGGGGAACATATGTTTATGTCAGAATGCCATTTGGTCTGACAAATGCAGGAGCTACTTTCTAGAGAGCTATGGATGTGGCCTTTGCTGATTTCATAAATAATTTTTTAGTGGTATATCAGGATGATCTCATGGCATATTCAGAGAAGGAGGATCAGCACTGTGAACATCTTGAAAAGATGTTTATCAGAGCTCTAGAGTATGGAGTCTCTTTAAATCCAAACAAGTGTTCTTTTGGTGTTGTGGAAGGCAAGCTCTTAGGACACATTGTGTCCAAGGATGGAGTAAGAATTGATCCTGAAAGGGTTATAGCAATAGAAAAGCTCTCACCACCAAGGAATGTTAAAGGAGTACATTTGTTCTTTGGGCAAGTGAATTTTCTAAGAAAATTTGTTACAAATTTTGCAAAAATTTGTATTCCTATCTCTAGGATGTTGAAAATAGGTGCAAAGATAGAGTGGAATGAAGAAGCAGATAAATCTTTCACAAGTATCAAACAGGCCATTAAAGATGCCCCTATTTTGAGGACCCCTAATTATGGTAAGCCCATGTAGATTTTCTCTTTTTCTTCTTATCATACGGTTGCAGCAGTTTTATTGCAAAAGAACTCAGATGGATATGAGCAACCCATATCATTTTCTAGCAAGTCTTTACATGTAGCAAAATTGAAAAATGATATCATTGAGAAACAGGCTTATGCCCTAGTCAAAGCAGTGAAGTCTTTTAGGTGTTATCTTTTGGGAGCCAAGGTGGTTGGTTATGTTCCTAGTGCTGCCATTAAGGATATTTTGGTGCAACAAGAGGTATCAGGAAAAAGATGTAGATGGATCAATAGGATCCAAGAATTTAATATTGATATCCAGATTACAAAATTGGTGAGAGGCCTAGGTCTTGCAAAGTTGATGGCACAAAGTAATCTGGTTGCAAATCATGTGAACATGTTAGAGGAGGAAGAGAGGCCATATATTTGTGATATGGATTACTATGATTGGTATAAAGATGTTATCAACTACTTGCAGAGGTTGGTCCTTCCCCTTGACATGAATGAGAATAAGATGAGGACTGTCAAGTTACAGTCAGCAAGGTATGCCATTATACATGGTGAGTTGTGGTGGAGAAGCAGTGAAGGAGTATTGCTAAAGTGTGTTGATCATGAAAGATCTAAGACTCTACTAGAGGAAATGCATCAAGGTGTATGTGGAGGACACTATATGGAAAAGACCACAGCCCACAAGATCCTTAGATCTAGATTTTGGTGGCCTACAATTTTTAAAGATACACATTAGTTTGTGAGGAAGTGTGATGCATGCCAGAGATTTGTAGGAAGGATGAAATTCAATGGGAATTTGCCACTCAGACCTATTTTAGTTCAGGCTCCTTTCCAGAAGTGGGGTATTGATTTCATGGGTGAGATTCCAAACAAGTCTAGTGGTTGACATTCATACATACAAGTGGCAACAAACTATTTTACCAAGTGGGTTGAAGCTATCGCAACTAGGAGGGCTACTAGTAAGGTGGTAACTAATTTTATAATGCAGAATATCCTCACTAGATTTGGTTGCCTAGAGACAATTGTGGTTGATAATGCAATGTGCTTTAGATCACAGGAGTTTGGTGATTTTTGTCAGCAATATGGGATACACATTTCATTTTCTTCCCCATATCATCCACAAGGAAATGGCCAGGCTGAATCCAATAATAAAAGCCTTATTAAGATTCTCAAGAGGGTGTTGGATAGAAATAAGAAAGCCTAGGAATCAAAGTTATGGTGGGCATTGTGGGCTGACAGAGTAACTGTAAAGAAATCCATAGGTTGTGCCCCTTTTGACCTAGTTTATGGAATAAGTACTAGATTACCCCAGAACAATTTGTTGCAAATGTACAAGTTCATCCAGGCATATGATGAAGATTTGAATGATGAGATGAGAATGAGAATGGATGAATTGATCCAGTTAGAGGAAGTAAGGAGGGATGTACATGAGAGAAATGAGACATTGCAGAGGCACTGTAAAAATTTGTTTGATAAGAGGACAACTCAAAGAAGTTTTGAAATTGATGATCTGGTCCTGATGTGGAATGCAAGGTTGGAAGATAAGGGAAGGCATGGAAAGTTTGATCCTATTTGGTTGGGCCCTTATCTTATTGAGGACACGTGGGGAATAGATTCATATATCTTGAAGGATTTAATTAGTGGTACTTTGGAATTGCCTGTTCATGGACAATTCTTAAAGTTTTACTTCTCTTGAAGTATCTCTTTCATGAATAGTAGTTTAGGTTCCCTTGTATTTGTCTGCTCTATGCTTTGAGTTGGATTTTTTGAGTTGGTCTTCTCTCCTGGTGATTCTGAATCCTTGCCATGCCTGCAGGAGACATGCATCTCCTAGTATGAGCCACTGTTAGTCCATTTTCCAGTTAATGCAAAATTCTTTGAAAATGGCCCTTTTCCTTGCAAGTTTTCTTGAAGTGTCTTGCCCTATGTTCTTCATTGTGTCACCTTCCTCCAGTCCAAAACACAAGTGCTGAATTGAAAAACCCAGAAAGATATTCAAGTTTTAAGGTCTGCAGGAAACAATTTCAAAATCTGCCACAGTGCCAAAAACCTAGAGTGTTTTTGAAAATCCATGATGTTTTCGGTCTGTGTGAAAACCTTCATTGTTTTTGCACTTGTGCCTTCCAGCTTTTGTGCACTTATCTTTTGGTGTCAGAAACTTTATGTGTTTTCAATCTTTTTCCAAAAACCCTATGTGTTTTCAACCTCACAGTTCTTTCCTCTTGCCAGCACTCCTTGTTTGTCAGTCTTAACTGTGCAGGTGTGATTGTTGGTTGGTCCCAGTTCTTCCCATTTCCTGGTGTGGTTAAAGTTTAGACATGATCGGTGGTTGTCATATGTTGGCATGGTGAAGATGCATGATGTTTATCCTTCACATTTTTGTGACAGCCATTAGATTTTCCTGTGTGGGCATGCCGTGGGTCCAGGTGGGTCTACATGTCAGACAGTGTTGAGGTGCTCATTTTCAATTGGTCCATGTGGTGATGAGTCAGATATGTCAGCAGGGCTTGTGATAGTGATTTCAATCTACAATCAGCATGTGATCACAAGGAATATTCTTTCCCCTTGTGATCATGTGCACACCATCCAATTGGATGCCGATGGGTTTGTTTGCAGTGGGCCCGCTGTCAGAGGATGTTGAAGTGGCAAGGTTCTACTGGATGCAGGGTAGAGATGTGGGACTGGTGTTAGAAGGGAAGTGGGGGCACATGTTCTTATTGGTTGTTGCATGATCACATGTCAGGAATTTTTGACATGTGACCATGCGACCAGTTGACGTCTCTCTTGTGGGGCCGTTGGTGGAGAGGTGGCAGTCTTATGGCCTTGTCACATGATCGTAAGGGCCATTTTCATGGCTTACAACCATGTGACAAGGTTCTTCCTTGCTGAGGCCCAATGGTAGGTGGTGATGTGGCATCTTCCGGTTGGTCCGAGGTGGTGACGAAGGCTTGTTAGTGGGCTTGTTGTCTTTTATTACGGAGGTGCACATTTTGCATTGGTGGGGACTGGTGACATGGTGCTAATGTGGAGGCTTTTCGCATGTTCTCATAGACCTTTTTCTGGCTATGTGATCATGTGACAACTCCTGGTGTTCGAGTTGCGGAGTTAGGGTGGGTCCACTATGCTGGTATTGCTAAGTTGTTTGATTTTACTTGGTTGTTGACTGCTGACTAGACTGATGAATTTTCAAGGGGCCCGCGACTGTTGTGAGATTAAATGTAGATCACCTGATTTGCTGGGAAGGGATTGAATCTACGGCCATGTTTTAAACTTTTGGGGGTGACCGTTGGAGCTTAGATTCAAATTTGTAGAGGGTTTTTGAGACAAAAGGTACTGGTTTTAATGCTTTTCTGGTGGATTTCTTGCTAGTTTGATGGCGGTAGGTGTTGCGATCTAGCCTGAGGGTCCTGTTGATTGGTGGCATGATGATTCCATACTCAGTGATGAATCTCGTTAGTGTATTGCATGTTCGCATAGCCTAGTTTCTAGCTATGTGATCATGTGACAACCTTTGTTTTGCAGGGTCTTCTGGTAGTTTGGCCATATGCGATGAGTGTGGTAGCTCAATGGCAGTTGCGATAATGATGAAGAGGATCTGTGTGGCCGTCCTGATCTGATTTTTCTGCCTGGGATGTCTTGCTGATTTAAATGCATTAGACTATTTGAGCTTGCATGCTGTGACTTGATCCTTGTCTTGTCTATGATTAACTCCTTGGGGAGGGTTAGGTGTTTTTGATATTTTGAGTTTGAAATGATCATTGTGCTTGCATTGTAACCCTGGTATAAAGGGATTTTTATGATCATTTTTGGATTATTGGGAGTTAGATATTCAAACTTTTGGGTTGTGAATCCTCTTCTCAATCTGAATTGTAATGAATTGTCTATATTTTTTTTGACAATTGAAAGAAATTTGTAGGTCTAAGCTATAGTTTGCAAGTAGGGTTCATTTGGATTGATTGTATACACTTGAGGATTCTTCATACTTAATACAGGCACATGATTCTCATCTCTCCCTTATGTCAATGTAGATGAATTTTGAACTTTCTAGTTCATTACATAACAATTTATGTATAGGTCTTCATTCTTGAGTTCTAATCCAGGATTAGATTAAATGATGCTCTAGATGGGACATAGATTTATATCTTGTCTATGTAGGGATATTCTATAAGTAGTAGAGGAGATTGTAAATGTGTTTATGGCTTTCAATCTCAGATATATTCTGGTGTGTGTGTGTGTGTAGTCTATCTAAGAAACCCTACCCAATGGATGAGGCACTGGCCTAGATAAGTATTTCCTTGTTGACATGTCCTGATCAAGGTTGTTATGATTCAAACTTATAAACTAAGAACCATTCCTAAGTTTTCAATATTTGGTTGTATGTGGTTCTACCCATAGTAATGGAGAGTCAATGAGTGTGTGGTTAACACTTAGTACTTTCTTACTATCCTTTTATCTGTTATTCAAACCCAGTCTTTGGTGTGTGAATTATAATTTATACTAGGTTAGGTGCAACCACCTTAGTTTTACAGAGCCAGAAGCAGAAGAGGGAAGTCTTGTCCCTATAGTTGGTCTAGTTACCCTAAGACCTCATAACATTTTGGAGTTAACCATTCCTAAAATCCATTTGAGGGTATATTGGCATCCTATTAGAGGATAAGCATCATTTTGGCAACTAACAAGGTCACTACCTATGATTGCACATGCTTATAATTTGATCTTAAATAGTTATGGTCAATTTACTAATGACTAGTTTTCAGAAGATAGAAAATGGCATTTTCAAATAGTTGATTGTAGAGCTTTTTGGATAGTATTCATGATTGTTTAAATCATGATGAGCGGACATAGGTTCATCTTGGAAACTGGATGGAGAGCTTATTGCGATCATATGAAGTTATGATCATACAAGTGACATTAGATATGGTGTGTGTATTGGTGAAGACTTACTTGGAGAATGACTTGGAACACGTTTGAAGTAATTTTATGAGTGAGCTTGATTTAAAGATCTGGATGATTAATTGTTGTAATTTTTATGTTGTAACATTGTAAGATGTTTCATGTGCATCTTTGCATGGGTCCATTTGTATTTTGTAAATTGGATTTATCCTATGAAGGCTGACCTAGACTCAATTATTATAATTTTTATATAAGGTTTGAGATCCTTGGAAAATAGGAATGTATGAGCTGAGGAAACCACATATCTGAATTGTAGAGGTGAATGTGATCTTGAGGTTACATTGGTTACTATTTGGAAACAATAATTGTATACTTGGGCATAAGGTGGAGCTTTCTTGGTAGTCGTTCAAAACTAGAAGCACTTTTAGAAAAGAACTATATTAGTCTTGCAGATGTGAGGTTTGGAGAACATGAGGGTGGATTTAATTCTCAAATCTCTTGATCATATTGATATATTGTACACCCCTAATAGGTTTATTTCCTCTAGAAAGGTTGGACTCTTAATTGGGCAGATTCCTTAATAGGGATCACATTGTAAAAGTTTCCTAATAGGATTTTTCCTTTAAATAAGACTTGCCCATTGTAATACTTGACTCCTAATAGCATCATAACTCTTAACAGGGTTATTATACTCATAGTATAGATATTTGTGGGTACCATCCCCATCGAGATTTTTCCCTTAACAAGGTTTTCCTCGAGAATGAATCTTGGCGTTCATACATATGTGTGTTATTGCTGCATTTAATTTTCATTTTAGTATTGTTTTTTCAAAAATAAGATTAGAATTAAAATTAAAGTATTAAGTTTTGGCATTAACATATTCACCCCCCCTCTCAGTTGATTAGGATATTTCCATTCTATCAATTGGTATCAGAGCATTTGGTCCTTAGTCAAGAAACTTAACAGCTTGAGGTAAATATTAGGATGGCCTTATTCAGAAAGGAGAATCCTAATTTTGATGTAGATAATTTTGACATGTGGAAGGAGAAAATGAAGAATCACCTGATGTGTATGGGATTGAAGTATTGGCTCATTGCCTGGAAATATGTGCCTATCATAAAGGAAGAAGATCTTGAGATACTTACTACAACTGAAGAGGAAAGAAAAAGGTTTGTGTGTAATGTTGTTGCAAAGGAAGCTTTGGTTAATGCATTATCTGATGGTGAATTTACAGAGGTTAGAGATCTAAAAAAGGCAAGTGAGATATGGAAAAGACTAATTGCACTTTATGAAGGAGATGAATACACTAAGTGAAAAAAGTTGCAGAATTGGAGAACAAAGATGGAGACTAAACAAATGAAGGATGATGAAACAATAAGGATGTATGTTCAAAGAGTATTTGAATGTATGATTGGAATCAGAAAAAATGGAGATACTTATATAGAAGTTGAATTCATAGAGAAGATTTTGAGATCTATGGCTCCTTCCTAAAAACCCAAAGTTCTTTCTTTCGAGGAGACTATACCACAATACAAATATTTCACCAGAGAAATGTTATTGGCTAAGATGACTACATTTGAGACCACAGAGATAAAGGATGCACTACCTAAGGTGGATAAAACATTTAAGGCTACTATTCAAACAAATGGATCAATTGGTGCTAGATCTAGCAGAATGAACAAGCATAGTGAAGATCTTGGAGAATATGTATAAGAATGGGAAGAGATTCAAAGGCTAGACAATCAGGTGGATGAGAAAATCATGGCCCTGATCGCTAGTAGAGAAATGATAGGTAAAGGTAAGTTTGAAGGAAAATTACCTTTGAAATGTTTTAACTACAATATGGTTGGTCATTTTGCATCTAGATGTCCAACTAGAGTACCTAAGCATAAGCCTAAATATGGGAAGTACAAGAATGATAAGGAATACTATTAAATGCTAGTGATGGATTTGACGATTTAGATGATGAATTCAGTGATGTTTTGGGTTTTGTTTCTATCAAAGAAGAGGATCTTGTCCATGAAGAAAAAGCCTTAGTTTCTCATGTTGATAGGAAAACTGATTGGATAATTGATAGTGGATGTTCACATCATTTGAATGGTGACAAGGATAGATTCATTTAGCTAAAGAAGTTTGATGGTGGAGTCGTAGGGTTTGGTGATAATACTCCTAGAATGATTTTTGGTAAAGGATCAGTTACATTAGATGGAAAGACTAGCACTAATGATGTATTGTTTGTGGATGGCTTAAAACATAACTTGTTGAGTGTTGGACAACTTGTGTATAAGGGTTATCATTTAGAATTCAAGGATTGTCATTTCTCTATTAGAGGAGCTAATAGAGAGTTGATCACATCTGGTAATAGGATCATAGGTAATATATTTTAGTTGAACTCTATTGAGGTCAGTTACTTTATTGAAAAGATTGATGAGAATTGGTTATGTCATAGAAGGTTTTTCCATATAAATTTTGATAACATGGTAAAAACATCTAACAATAATGCTATCAGAGATCTAGCTAAGATTGTGAAACCTGCTAACACTACATGTATATATTATGTTTGGGGAAAGTAGATAAGAAGCAGTTTTGCAAGGAAAGGATATTCAACAAATTGAAAAGTGGATTTGATTCATACAGATCTTTGTGAGCCTACTCAAACCAGGTCATACTTTAGAGACATGTACTTTATCATATTCACTTATGATTACTCTAGAATGATGTGGGTTGGATTCTTAGTAAAAAATTAGAAGCATTTGAGACTTTTGAGTTTTATAAGGCAAAAGTTGAGAATGAGATAGGCTTGAAGATAAAGTGTTTGAGATCATACAGAGGTGAAGAGTTCACTTCACATGAGTTCAATATATTTTATGATAAGCATGGTATTATGAGGTAGACTTTGTTGGCAATTTGGCTAATGTGGATGCATAGATGTTGTCATTATGGAAACATATGATCTCCATTGAGAGCGTAGAATTTGGAATGCAAGTATGGCAAGTTGAAGGAAGAAATTGTCTGAGTATGGATACAGTGATCCTGACAAAGCACCCGATGAAGATTTAGTTGGCGACATCCACTGGAGCAATATTTTTGTTTGTGCAATTAACTAAAGCTTCTATAGAGTATGAGGATACCCCATCTCAGTGAACATAAATTTTGGAGTAGTACAGACAAATTTATTCAAAGTTTACTGAAGACAATTTTTGCAAACAGAACAGTTTTGGAGACAGTATTAGCGAAAGAGTTAAGGGATTATTTTTGCTTGTCAAAATAATGACTTAACATTATGAAGGGATGACATCCTAGATGTTTAATCTTGGATAAAGATTTTGGAAGCCAACCATGTAAAGTTATTAGGTTTAATAACTCATCTATTAGGCATACTTGAAATGTAATGAAACAAACAAGTGATATGTAAAAAGAAAGAAAAGATAACTTGCGATAGTTGTTTATTGTGATAGCAGCAAAGGTTTTTGATGTGAAGTTGTAAGTAGTACCATATTACAGTCAAAAACATTTTGTATTACCTATTTGGGTGGTGAGCTCAGCTAGTGATCAAGTTTTTTAATCTAACTCCTAACAGGGTTAAGGCTTCTAACAAGGCCTAAAGTCCTTTAACCAAGACAGATCTACTATATACTGTAAATTCACTCCTAACAGGGTTCAATATCCCTAACAAGATACTTTTGATTAGTGATCTTTGTGGGTACCATCCCCACTGGGGTTTTCCCTTGCCCAAGGTTTCCTCGAGAACATATGATGTGTTATGAGTTCTTTCTATTTACTACTATGTTTGTTAATCAACTTGATAATCTTTGTATGCACTAAAGTAATTTGTTATTTCCATAAGTGGGAAAAAGAAATAGTTTGTGAAATATTGATTCACCCCCCCTCTTAGTATTTCCTATTTCTAACAATTGGTATCAGAGCATAATTACTTGGAGAAGGAACATTCAAGGAAAGCTTAGCAGCTTGAGTAAGATCTGTATGGATATGGATCAACTTCAGAAGAATCTTGAAGAAGCTCTTGAATAGATTGATATGCTTACTAATGAAAGAAACTCCTTAAGAAGAAAATATGAAGATGCAAAGAATGCTATTGACAAATTAAAAGGTAAGATTGAAGATCTGAAATCTAAAAAGAAATTTGATATGCTTGTTGAAGATTGTGATGAATTAGAAAAAGAAAATGAGATCCTTAAGCATGAGTTGAAGATAGTAAATCTGAAGCTTAGTATGAAAGATGGAAATTTGAGATCTGATAATGAAAAATTGAAAATTGAGAATGAAGATCTGAGGTCAAGACTTGAAAAGGAAACATCTGAAAAAGTAAAAGTGTAGTATGTGGAACTTGAGAAGTATAATAAGATTGTGAAAGGTGAATTAACTCAATCTAAACAACAACTTGAAAGGCTATATTCAAAAAGTGATAAGACTAAAAAAAAAATTTCTTTTGAAGAACCATTATTTGATAGGATTGGATTTGGATATAGTATGTTTAGAACAAACCATGAAAGTAAGAAGCCAGATCTAAAGACATCTGAAAGTGTGGAGGAAATAAAGCTAGATGAGAACACATTGGAAGATCCACCTAAAGAAGAACCACCTAGAGAGAAAGAAGAATCAAAGCAAGAAGAATCAAAATAGGAAGAATCATCTGAAGGTATGCAATGAGAATTCAAAGGTAGATGTTTTTCTTGTAATACTATTGGGCACATGAAGAGAGATTGCACAGGTAAGCAATTTAAACCTTTTAATGGACATTGTTATAATTGTCATAGTTTTGGACATAGAGCTAATGAATGTAGAAGACCTAAAGTAATTTTGAATAATTATGATAGAATGATTGGGAATACTAACAATGCAGATAAGAAATCTATAGAAGAAATGAATCAAAGAAAAGTGGTAGTATGTTTTAGATGCAACAAAGTAGGACATATTGCTAGAAATTGTAGGTCACAGATTAACCAGCAAGGATAGAGATTTGGAAACAATGGAATCATTTGTTAGATATGCAACAAGTTTGGACACTCAGCAAGATTTTGCAGAATGAACAATGGAGGTTATCATCATAACCCTAACCCTAGGAACAATGCAAGAAGGGATGAAAATGTAGGAAACAAAGAGAAAGGTTGCTGTAGCAATAAAGATGAAGTAAAATTTGACAAAGGCATAGATCAAGGAGGTACAGTTAGCACTAAAAGTAGTTAGGAAGGTAATGTAACCAATGGTAATGATGAATCTTTACTTGACCCTTCTTTAAGTACTTAAATTATGTAAGTTTCTGTAGTTTAGGACTTAGGATTAGTGTAGATTAGGAATTTGAATGAGTTAAGTTTTGCACAGTTAGATACAAGTTTATTATGTTGTACTAATGCTATAGTTAAGTGTGCAAAAGAAAATATTGTGTTTTGCGAGGTCGTAGAAATTTTTATGGTTGCAGGTTTGCAGAATCAGCTTTTTGAGGTTTTAGCGGCAAAATGAATCAATGGGATGTTAGATTGAGTTAATGTGAAGTGTTATAAGGTGAAAATCAAAGTTATTATGATTAAAAAGTGATTGCAAAGTGATTTTAAAGAAGAAAAGTGAGTTGAGGATGATTTGAAGAAGTTTGGAAGCAGTTTGCAGTGATGATCATATCGAAACCCTAGATTTGCAAAGTTGAGGTATTTTTTGATCTTTAATCAGTTGATAAGATGGATATTTCTATGGTTCATAATGTTAAGGATAAGAATAGACCAAACATTAAGAAATAACTAGTAGAACCAATTGAAATTGATGACAATCTAGCATTATCATCCATACCAGATGGAGTATTGCACATTGAGAATGTTAAAGGATATTTAGGTTGCAAGTTTGAAACTTTGGGAGATGCAGATTTTAGTGATGATTACAAGAAATTGTACAATCAAGACATGTTAGTTAAACTAGCTTATGGGCACCTAGAGAATAATGAAATTATCAAATATTCCATGAAGTATGAATTCAATGATGAGGAATGTACCAAGATCATTTTAAGTAGAATCCACAATGGGAAATTCTGGATGGAGGATAGAGTTATTGATATAACTACCAACCTAATTCATGAAGTTACTGGATTATCAAGTTGGAGAGATTCCACTGAATAAAAAGAACATGAGAAAGATTGTTTTAGATAACACTGGATCTAGTTATAATGGTAGAGGAATTGTGATAAGTAAGATGAAGCAAGATGATGTTAGGAACCTTTGCAAGATCCTAACAACTAAATTTTGTGGTAGTTCAAGGGAAGATGACATGGTTGCAAGAATGATTCATGTAGCTTATCTTATGTGTATTGAGAAGAAACTAGTAGATCTATGTGAAATTTTGAAAATTTAGTTATTTGAGAACTTAGAAAAGATTAAGAAGGCTAAGTACACACAGTTTAGGTTTTCATCTCTGATAACCTATATGTTTTCCCATATTTTGAGAAGATTTCCTTACATAGCTGATTGGAGTGACAATGTGAACACAATGGAAAGAATAAACTCAGTCTACATGAAGCACCTTTTTGATAAAGTTAATGACAGTGTGAAGCTTGTATTGAAGACTTTTCAGAATATTGTTAAGAACAAATCAAGGATTCCTCAATCCTTAGTTGAAAAGCATAAAGATGACATTTGTTTTATGGTTGACACTAATTTCACCTACATTGAAGCAGTTGAGCCTAGAATGGAATTCATAGACCCTCTTGGCTATGAAATATCTGAAGTAGAAATAGTAGGATATGTGAATAGATTGTTAAAGTGTGAGTTGGATGGTCATGCAAATAGGTTTGGAACCTATGAAGAGAATTTCAACTCTTCAATAAGTTTGAGAGAAAAGAAGAAATCTAGTAAGAGAGTTGAATCTACTATGAAGAAAATATTGAAAGAATCTAGTACGTCAAGTCATGAGTTTGACATAGCTAAGAAGACTGCAGAAGCCTTGAAGAAAAATGAAAATCTTGTAATTTCACTTGAGACATCAAGTGCAGATCTTGTTGATCTTATTGCAGTAAAGGTAAAAGTTGAAGTACCTAAAAAAGATGAAGGAGATAAATCTTTTTCTCCTATTCCTAGCAAAAGAGTTAAAGTGAGTGCAACAAGACCCAGCAAGAGACAGAAAGTGGTTGTACCACCTCTACCTAGAAATGTAGTAGTAAATAAAGATGATGATGTAGTTTCAGTCAAGAAGAAAACTTGGAAACCAAGAATTGAAAGAGTTAATGAAGATATATTGAAGCATGGAGACTTCACTAAGTTGAATAAATTCTATGATCTATATGGACCATTTGACATATTAAATTTTGAAAATGCAATGGTTACACATATGATTGTGGCAGATAAGAAACTTAGCACTATTCATGGTAAGATCCCAAAAGATTTGTATAACAGACTTGTGAATAGAAAACAAATAGCACAAGAAGAGGACATAAAGATGAGAGAACATGTAATCAGACAGTTCTATGAAGTTAAGAATGAAGATCATTTGAAGAGATTCTTGAAGTCTCTTGGAACTTTATTGAGAACTAAGAGAAGAACAATCCTTATAATGGGAGGCAAAAAGGAGGAAGTACAGAAAGAGTCAGAGCAAGGAGTAATGCAAGTTCTTGCAAATATAGTTGCAGAAAAGCATGTTGAATCAAACCCTCAGCAGAAGCAATCAGAGGAACTGCATACAGAGGAAGTTGGTATTGAAGAAGTTCCATCTTCTTCACATATCAATATTGGCAAAGAATCAATGGATATTGAAGGCACCAAAGTGACTCTAGAATCAGATGATGTAGTATTTCATGATGTAGGAAACATTATTGACAATTTGGCTTTGGGAGAGCAAGAAAAGGTCACAAAATTAGAGAAGAATACAGAGGTAGAGGAAGCACCTGGAGGATTAGAATCAGGTCTAGCAGAATAGACAATTAGAGGCAAACAAATTTTGACAGAGGTCACTACCTCTAGTGCACCTTCTATACCAGTTGAAGACATTAGTGCACCTGATAGTAAGAAGAGGCATATTGGTTCAATGTTTGAAGACCTTGGAAAAGAAGTTGAAGATGATGATCAGCTTGAGTTCATCACATCTCTGAATAAAATTATTGGAAAGAATAGGAAGATGAAAGACCTTGAAGGAAAAGTTAGAGTTTTGATAGAGAAACTTGAGAGTGTGATCAGCACTAAGGCATTTGAATCAGATCCACTTGAGAAACCTAAAATGGTAATGAATTATTTTGACTCTAAATTTTCAAACTTGAAGAATATTGCTAAAATAAAAGTTCAAGAAGACTTTGAAGCAGAAATGCAACAAACTTTAAGTGTAAATATTTGAAATGATATTGGTAGTTTAGATGTATGCATAAAGAATTTGAGGAGACATTTTGAGACAGGAAAGAATTTGTACATACAATGCACTAAATTAGAAATCCTAACAGTTGAAGAGGATAAGAAGATCAGAGAGAAGTTAGATGCTATTATAGCTGAGACGAACACCTTGACAAGCCCTAATGTCAAGATAAGTTCTGTAGAGAAGAACATAAGGAAATTGAAAGATGAAATTAGAATGTTAGCAGAGGAGAAGGATAGAAAGATGCTCAGCATTAGCATCTTGAGAGATCATGTCTCAATCAAGATATCAATTATTGAAGATCAAATTGAGTAGTGCCTTTCAGCAAAGACATCATTTCAGAAGTTTAGCTTCAATTCATCGCAAGCTTGTCAGACAGCAGCATACGGATTGAGTACTCTACTCAATGTTGCTGAATCCATCAGGAAGATATGGGAGAAAGATTTTGAATCTTGGAAGTTAGAGTTTGGTGATTGTGTTGCAAGCCTACCAGCTTTGCAGTAACTGATAATAAGGTATAAAGTTTTTGAAATTTTTGTACACCCTTGTTGGATACAATTTTCTGAAGGACATTG
Source organism: Chamaecyparis obtusa (assembly GCA_027943335.1). Classification (NCBI taxonomy): domain Eukaryota; kingdom Viridiplantae; phylum Streptophyta; class Pinopsida; order Cupressales; family Cupressaceae; genus Chamaecyparis; species Chamaecyparis obtusa. The sequence goes on along the minus strand of BSBK01015089.1, from coordinate 13,994 downwards.
TTGGATTAGCTATGTGTTGTCTTTGATGTCACACAAATGTCATATCAATTATCACTCTCAGTATCTACCAAGCTCAGTCAGTCAGCTAGGTGGTTTTTAGTGTCTACCAAGTTCTCTCAGGTGTCTAAAGGAAACATGACAGGGTAACAGTGTTAACCGAGGCTCCTCAGTTATCAAAGGAAAATTAGTGGTTACCGAGCTCTCTCAGTCTCCAAAGGATGTTGTAGAATTCACTGTGGTTATCGAGTTCTCTCAGTCACCGAAGGAAATATTTTCAGGATTAATGTTTATCGAGCAAGGTCGGCCCTTTCAAAGAATTTTTTTATTACAGTTTGTTTATCCCAACTGACTGTTATAATAATTATTAGTGCCGACTTGACAATCTAAAAGATTATGAAATGGCATATATATATAGAAGGTCAAGTGGTGAATAAAAGATATACAACATGTAGAAATCATTTTGAAGAAAGGTGTGTGCAAATTTTGAAGAATGGTCAGATATCCTTGAGGAGTAGCAAAGATTTAATTGATTAGTAAGGATCTAGTGAAACAGAATAGAGATCTATATTCAGCAATTCAATTGCAGGTCATTTCATTCTTACTCTCTAGCAATTGCAGCAGTGATATCAAAATCTCTTAACCGAGTTAGTTTAACAACCATTTTGTAAATCCTCTAATAAGGTAATAGTTCTATTGAATTGTTTCAAGACCTCTTACAAGGCCACTCCTAGCAGGGTAATTAAATCCTCTAACAAGGTCACACCTAATAGTGTGTTTTGAAACCTTTTACTGAGTTGGCTTCTAACCGGGCATCACTTCAGAAGAGTGAAAAATAGTAACTAGTTACATTGGTGGTTTTTCCCATGTTGGGTTTCCATGGTAAATTTGGTGTCTCTTGTGTTCATGTTATTTTCTTTATTCATGTAAGTTAATCAGTGATGAATGCTTAAGAACAGTTTAATTATTACACACTTCAAGGATCAATTTTTCAGCATTTCTCTGTATATTTACCGAGTGGCACAGTAAATAATTTGTTAAGATATTTAAGGGATCAGTGGTAATATTTTTGTGGTTAACTGATTCACACCCCCCCCTCTCAGTTATTGCATCTATATTTCCAACAATTGGTATCAGAGCTTTTGGTGCTTGCAGGAAGGGTTTCAAGGACCTAAGCTAAAGATCAGGATGTCTTACAAAAGAGAAATTCCAAGGCTTAACAGAAATAACTTTTTAGCATGGCAAGGTCTCATGAGACTACATCTGGCTTCCATTGGTGATTCAGGATGCAAATATATTGATCAAGAATATACAATTCCTACTAGCACATTAACTGTTGAAGACATTACAGAGAAGAAGAACCATAACACTATGATGATAGACATTGCATCAACTCTTAGCTATGAAGAATTTGATGAAATCAAAGACTGCACAACTGCTCATGAAATGTGAAACAAGCTGAAGAAAATCTATGGCAGTGATGACAATGTGAAGAAAGCCAAAGCAGAGAGCCTAAGAGGATAGTTTGATCAAATGAAAATGAGAGAAGAAGAAAACATTGTAAAATATGTTGAAAGGATCAAGACAAGTGTTAGTGCAATCAGAGCTTCTAGAGGAAAAATTGATGATGAAATGGTTATAAGTAAGGTTCTTAGAACATTACTCCCTATTTATGCAATAAGAGTTTCTGCTATTCAAGAAAGAAGATGTGAAGAAAATCACAATATAACTTTGGATGCCTTAGTTGGAAGATTGACAACCTTTGAACTGGATAACTATGACAACTATGTTCCAACTTCTAAAAATATTGAATCAGCTTTTGAGGCCAAACTTTCACTCAAGAAAGGGAAGAAAATCCAATCAAAAAGTGAAGAAGAATCAGAGGAAAGTTCTGATAGTGATCTTGAAGTTATTGAAGCATTACTTGCAAAGAATTATTCAAGAGGTAGAGGAAAATACAAAGGTAAAACTCCCTTAATCTATTTTTCATGTAAAGAAATTGGTCATATTGTAGCTAGGTGTCCAAACAAGAAAAGCAAAGATGAGAAGAAAAATTACAAGTACAATGGCAAGAAAAATTTCAAATCATTCAAGGATAAAGGTAAGAAAACATGTTTTTTAGCTAAAGATTCAGATGATAGTGAAGAAGAAATTGTTTTCATTGCTGTAAAAGATGAATCTGATAATGATGAAGATGAGATGGCACTTATCTCTCATATAAGCAAGAATGATACATGGATTATAGACAGTGGATGTTCACATCATATGACTGGTGACAGGACCAAGTTTGAACACTTTGAAAACTTTGATGTTGGTAATGTAAGGTTTGAAAATAATGAACCCTGTTGTATAAAAGGAAAGGGACGAATTTCATTAACCAAAGAACTTATATGTGATAATGCATATTGGGTTGAAGGACTAAAGCATACTCTTCTAAGTGTAGCACAGTGAATCAACATTGGACTCAAGGTTGAATTCATGAATGGCAAAGCAAGACTGCTGGATGACAAAGGAAAACTGATAGGATCAGGCAAAAAAACCAAAGGTAGCCTATTTTATCTTGATCTTGGTGATTACTCATCTTTTATTGCTCAAATTGAAGAAAGTTGGTTATGGCACAAAAGGTTATGTCATGTAAATTTTGACAACATGATGAAAATAAAAAAATTCAAGAAAGTAAGAGGTATTCCTACTTTGAAGAAACCTGATGTTGGTCTATGCAAGAATTGTCAAATTGGTAAAATGGGAAAGTCTAGTTTCAAAAGTAGAAACTATCAATCTGAAGATATTTTGGAAATTGTGCATACTAATTTATGTGGACCTATTGGAATTCAGAGCTATACCAGAGAAAAATTCTTTATTCTCTTTGTTGATGATTATTCTAGAATGATGATTGTTATGTATTTAAGAGAAAAGTCTGAAGCATTTGAGAAGTTCAAATGGTATTTAGCAAGAGTAGAAAAAGAAATAGGAAAAAGGAATAAAATTCTTGAGATTAGACAGAGGTGGTGAATTCATCTCCCATGAATTCAATAATTTCTGCATTGAAAGAGGAATCAAAAGATAGGTATCAGCCCCGAGAACTCCTGAGTAGAATGGAATAGCCAAAAGAAGGAATAGATCTATCATGGACTGTGCAAGGACTATAATGATTGAAAAGAACATTGCTATGAAATACTGGAAGGAAGCTATCAGCACTGCAGTTCATATGTTGAACCGAGTACAGTTGAGAAAAGACACATTCAAGACTCCATATGAGCTATGGTATGGCTACAAACCAAATGTAAGCTACCTAAAAGTATTTGGTAGTAAATGTTACATCTTAAAAGAATCTAGAAAAGGAAAATTTGATGTAAAAAGTGATGAAGGAATATTTTTGGGATATTCTTGCAAAATTAAGGCATATAGATGTCTAAATTTATCTACTCACAAAATCATAGAAAGTGCACATGTGAGAATTGATGAGTTTGCAGAAAAGATTGAAGAAGAAAGCAAAAAGGAACCAGAGGACTACAAAAAATTTGTTCAATGAACCTGATACATTTCCAGAAACATGTAAGGAGACTACATCTACCGAGCCCAGTACAGTAACCGAGTCACAAGAAGAAGTTCAGACCAAGTCACAAAGTACCGAGTCTTAGTCTGAAGCTACCAAGCAAGTATCTACCGAGCCCGAGCAATCTGAACCTGAAGATGAAGAAGATGACAATGTAACTCATTCATGAAGAAAGGAACTTGTATTAGCCAAGTATGTTAGAAAGCATCATAAACCATATCAGATCATTGGAAACAAATCAGATGGTACTATGACAAGAAGTAAACTAAAAGGTACATGTTTATTTGCTGATTTTGAACCTAAAAATGTCAAAGATGCATTAGAAAATGAAAATTGGATTGAGGCTATGAATGAAGAAATAGAGAAAATAGAGAAAAATAAGACATGAACTCTTGTACCTAGGCCTAAAGATAAAAATTTAATTGGGACAAAATGGGTATTCAGAAATAAGTTGAATGAAGATGGTCAAGTATCAAGAAACAAAGTAAGATTGGTATGTAAAGGATATTCTCAAGAAGAAGGAATAGATTATGGAGAGACTTTTTCTCCTGTTGCAAGATTAGAAGGTGTGAGGACTTTACTTGCATATGTAGCACATAAAGGATTTAAGGTCTATCAGATGGATATCAAATCTACTTTTCTCAATGGTATTCTTGAGGAAGAAGTCTACATTGAGCAACATGAAGGTTTTATTGATCCAGACAAAAGGGATATGGTCTAAAAATTACACAAAGCATTGTATGGTCTGAAACAAGATCCTAGACCATGGTATGAAATATTACATAACTATCTTACTCAGATTGATTTCAAAAGGGCTAATGACAACAAAAATTTATACATCAAAGAAGGATCAGATAACAAAATTGTTTTGGCAAAAATATTTGTGGATGATACTATGTTTACAGGAAATGATGATCAGTGCAAAGAATTTTCAGAGCTTATGAACAAAGAATTTGAAATGTTTATGTTTGGTCAGATAAAATTCTTTGTTGGACTTCAGATTCAGCAGAACACAAATGGTATCTACATTACTCAGTCTAAATATATCAGGGAAATACTTAAGAAATTTGGTATGGAAGATTCAAAACCAGTTGGTACACCCATGTGTGCTAGACTGAAGCTTACCAAAGATGATTCAAAAGAAGTAGATTAGACCTTATACAGATCAATGATTGGAAAATTATAGTATGTAGTACACACAAGGCCTAATATTGCCTTAGCAGTTGGAATAGTGCCAAGATTCTCGGCTAAACCCAGAGAAAATCACATGATGGCAATCAAAAGAATCTTGAGGTATTTAAGGGGAACTAAAGATTATGGCTTGTGGTATAAATTTGGAGGCAATCTAGATTTAAAAGTGTTTACTAATGCTGATTGGGTAGGAAACATTGATGATAGAAAGAGTACAAGTGGTGGAGCATTCTTTCTTGGCAAGAGGTTAGTATCTTGGACTAGTAAAAAGCAAAACTGCACATCCCAATGCACAGAAGAAGCAGAATATGTTGCTGCAGTAGTAAACTACTCTAATATTATATGGTTTAAATAGCTTTTGGAAGGCATGAAGGTTGAGATCAAAGAACCAGTTGTTATGTTTTGTGATAATACAAGTGCAATAAAAATTTTAAATAATCCAGTAATGCATTCCAAAACCAAGCACTTTGCAATTAAATATCACTTTGTTAGAGAATTGGTGGAGGACAAGGAAATTAGATTGGAATATATTCATACAAAAGAACAAATTGAAGATATCTTCACCAAGCCACTACCTAAGGATGCATTCTTGTATCTAAGAGGCAAGTTAGGGGTCACTCCCCTATCCGAGGCTCACTAAATAAAGTTTTAGTGATGCATCAACCAGAACATGTTGAAGATCAATCAGTTGATGCAGCATAGTCAGGGAATCATTGCATATGAATCAGTACATAAGGTACATTGATATTTACCGAAACTGTGTAAGTTGTCTTTGGCATGTGTTGTCAAAGAGGGAGAGTTTGCTGTCATTTCAAGAAATTTCTAAGAAGAATAATTTGAGAAGTTAAGAGGGAGAGTTCTTAGTCAGAGAAAGAAGTTTGAAGATGATGGGAATAAGAATGAAGCTAAGGATATGTTTCTTACTCTTGGTTTCTCTGTGAAATTTCATTGTGCTATGACATGTTGTGTTGCCATCAATGCCAAAGAGGGAGATTGTTGGATATAATTGTCTGAAGGACATTGTTGGATTAGCTATGTGTTGTCTTTGATGTCACACAAATGTCATATCAATTATCTCTCTCAGTATCTATCGAGCTCAGTAGGTCAACTAGGCGGTTTTAGTGTCTACTGAGTTCTCTCAGGTGTCTAAAGGAAACATGATAGGGTAACAGTGTTAACCGAGCCTCCTTCATTATCGAAGGAAAATTAGTGGTTACCGAGCTCTCTTGGTCTCCAAAGGATGTTGTAGAATTCACTGTGGTTACTGAGTTCTCTCGGTCACCGAAGGAAATCTTTTCAGGATTAATGTTTTGTCATGCCCCGCAAGGGAACCAGGGAAGAGAACAAAGATTCTCTTAACAAAAGAAAACCTAAGTAAAAATTTATGAAAAATTTTGAACTATGAAAAGAGTTATGTAATCAAAACTTAAACTTAGATTCCTTCCAAGGTTCCCTTTTCATTTAAATGCATGATTCATTCAAATCCATTAAGTAAACTAACAACAAGATTTATTTCTCAAAGCAAACTACATCATAACTTTAAGAAATACAAAATATTTTCATTTCAACTTTCCATTTAAAAATCAGCTATATTCCTAAATATCCTTTATGAACAATGTAACTTATAAAATTTATCCAACTCATTTGATACATTAAAAATATACTACATTTGGTTTTTTCAATAGCTTCACTTAAACAACAATAATGAAAGCATGTTACATAATTTGGAATGTTAGAAAAATCCTTTTCTTTTCCAACACACATCTTAAACATAAAGTTCACATTTCCCTTTTCCCTTCTTCCTAAGTCTACCCATTCCAATTACATCATTTTGAAATACATTATTGATTACATTGCATTCAACTCCTCATAAGAGGTAACAAGATTATGCATCATGAAATATAATCACAAGGCCTTCATTCTTCAAGTCTGGTACATAAGCAAGCATGAATCTTCAAGCATGTATCTGCAAAAGATACCTCGATAAAAATGTTTACCACCAAACCACGTGGATACCTATAAGGCCCACTCCCCCATGCTAGGAGATAAACACCAAGGTCCACAAAGAAGGAATAGCTAGACCAAACCTAGGGTTGGGTAATCTTTCCCAAACTAGCAAATGAAAAGAAAGTCAAAGTATAGATCTTTCCCAAAAGGTTCTAAGGCTTGGGTAGAAACTCTAAGCAACAACCTAAGTGAGTGTCATCGCATAGCCCTCACCCCTTGGGTTGTCCTGGTACTAGCCACTCTGGCCCCAGCCCCCAAGTAGGCACATGCGGGATCAAATGCCTTTCGTACAAACAAGTGCCATTCAATCGTACCTATGCATAGGTACCTTCTCCCACTCCCATCCATAGCCTTTACTAGCACTAATGGCATGGGCGAGGCACATTTAATCTTTTTAATGTTTTAACCCATTCCCATCAGTTTAATTAAATTTTCACTTGTTAAATAACTCTTCAGTCGATTATCCTGGTTCTAGCCACTTTAGGGCCCCGGCCCCACACTGAGAGCCACTCAATAGGTGTCGTTAGGTTTTCTACCCTCAACCCATACATCACAATTACATCATACACATAGTAGAAGCACATTGTAAACACATTTGAAAACTGCTACAAAGAATTGGAAATAATAGGATAGTTATGTATGTTTAGAGAAATCAAGTACGTTTAAGAATGTTTAAAATGTCTTGACTCTAAACCCTAAACTGCTCCTTACAAACATTCTATCTCAAAAAGGCATCTAAATGTACTGAAAATAATCTCCACTAAACAAGGAGATGAACAATCTTCAGGTTTATACAAAATTTCTTTCTAAACCTAAAACTTGGCTAATCCTGAAAATTGACTAAGTCTGATTTAATTAAAAATCTAAAATTTAAAAGTTACAACTTAACTCCTAGGAACCTGAAACCTATTCCAATGGATTCAAAGGGTACCTAATCCCTTTATACAAGTATAACTTAAAGTATAAGAAATTAAAGTACGTAAACTTATACTTTAATGTTATAATTGTATAATTGTATAAATTCTGAATCCTATTTTCCTCAGTTAGCACACTACCGACCTAGCTCGGTTAACACACTACTGACCTAGCTCGGTTAACACATTACCGACCTAACTCGGTTAACACATTATCGACCTAACTCAGTTCACACATTACCAACCTGACTCGGTTAACACATTACCGACCTAACTCGGTTAACACATTACCGACCTAACTCGGTTCACACATTACCGACCTAACTCGGTTCACACATTACCGGCCTAACTCGGTTGACACATTATCGACCTAACTTAGTTAACACATTACCAACCTAACTCAGTTAACACATTGCCGACCTAACTCGGTTAACACCCTGAGCCGACTGGAACTGCAGAGAACGACTGTCAACTTTGCCTTGCAGGTAAAACTCAGCGTTATGGGGACTAAGGTTTCCTATATGAGCATGACCCATTTGAGATATCCCACTTTCCCTTCAGAAATAGCCCATCAATCTTCCCTACCTATCTAACAAATATATTCTAGATCTGGGAAAAGAAAGGGTGGCACATAAATAGACATGAAATAGTAAGGTTGCAACAAAAGTTCTAAAATCTGGAAGCGTTCATAATACATCTAGTGACAGTAAAATACACTACCCTACTAGATCAAAACCACTTCTACCCTTCCAGGGAGGTTTCACCACAGTGAACATACAAACATTCGTAAAATAACTTTCCACAAACACATTTCAAATACATAGAAAATAAAACATATATATATAGTTTTTGATTCTAAACAAAAAGGTAAACAATCATAATCTCATCGAGTAATAGATCATTCATATGCACAAGATAATAATACTACAATAATGCATAAATATACATATTTTGCAACCATAGCACAATATACAGAAACTTTTCCAGAAATCGAGATTTTACATTCATTCTACAAAACAAATCTACTTCTCAGGATGGATTCCAACCTGAAGTCCTGCGAAGACCAGTTGGAGAAGAAGGAAGATCAAACCCTCTCCAATGTTTCCAACACTCCTTTGAATCCCTTTTCTTGCAATCTTCCAGCCTCTACCCGTAACAATCCAAATGCCAAACTCACAGGATAAATTTTCTACAATAATAATACTAATCCTCTTCTCCCAACTCCTTTTACACAGGAAATCTTTCCTATAAATAGGATGGAGGAGGAGGTTGCATAGGTAATCCAACCGGTGCAACCATCTCAACTATCCATCCGTTAATGAGATGGTTTTGAAAACTCATTCCCGTAAAGGAATAAATAAACTATAATCTAAGTCCTTAAATTTAAGGATATTAAAATAAATATTATAATCTTAAAACAATTTATTAAATTATTTAACTATGGTAATAGGATAATCCTATTTACCATACCGCTAATTGATCTAATTATTTATTAATATAATAAATGATTACATGGAAATAATTATATATAAATATATGTATGCATATGCATATGTGTGCACCCATATGCCTATGTGTACATATATTATTATTATTATAAATATTATTACAAGCACAATATTATTATTATAAAACATATTATTATTTTTATTGCTATAGACTCTTTGTCATTATTAGTATTATAAAATAATACCATAAATAAGGTACATTATTATTAATGTTAAACATTAGAATAACATTATTATAAACTATATTGTTTATTCATACCTTAATCCCCATTCTAAAATATATACGCATATATTAAGTAGCCACTAACATAGGTTAGAATTTTACCACTATTATTATTTAAAACCTTTTATTATTAATATTTCCTTAGACATTAAAATACCATAAAATTAATCCTTATCATGGGTATTAAAACCACATGATTTAATTGCACTCAAAATCGCTCCTAATGAGATACGCTACTAAATCATACCCTCAAATGAACAATAATCTACATCCATGATCTACTAACAGAATTGAACATATCATGAAGGCAAGAATTAGCTACAAGATCCACAATTCCATCAACTACAAAACCACATAAGACATTCACACAAGGGACTGACTCGACACTTCCCACCTAAGGATAAAAGGATCAAAGATGAAGTTTCTTCCTGTGGACCTGGTGATACCTCCGTAACAACAACAACGATCGAGGATTTTGAGGGATCGCTCAGACCTGTGAAGCCAGGTGGAGACGACACCCGGTACCTGCAATCCTGCATCACCAAGAAGAGATACATATATATACATATGGAGATACAAATCAAATATATGCAAGCAGATGACCAGGATCAATACATCATGTGGACCTCAACTAAGTGAGTAACTACGACTTCATCCTGGAGTCATGAAAAACACATCAGACACATCCATGAAACATAAAACATCATGATAGTGGTTAGATTCAAATAATTGGGTTAGATCCATATAAAAATAGATAATTTTCTAATCTCATAAACATATAATTACTAACTATAAATGAGCATATTCATCATGTCATCATCCACAAAACATAAATGTAAATGTATAGTCTTGACCATAATAATAATAAAATGTCCAAATCAGAAAAGTCTAAGTATCACCATAGGAGAGGTATTACATGTTGACCAAGCAAGGTCAGCCCTTTCAAAGAATTTTGTTATTATAGTTTGTTTATCCTAGCCGCCTATTATAATAATTATTAGTGCCGACTTGACAATCTAAATGATTATGAAATGGCATATATATATAGAAGGTCAAGTGGTGAATAAAAGATATACAACATGCAGAAATCATTTTGAAGAAAGGTGTGTGTGAATTTTGAAGGATGGTCAGATATCCTTGAGGAGCAGCAAAGATTTAATTGATCAATAAGGATCTAGTGAAATAGAAAAGAGATCTATATTCAGCAATTCAGTTGCAGGTCATTTCATTGTTACTCTCTAGCAATTGTAGCAGTGATATCAAAATCTCTTAACCGAGTTGGTTTAACAACCATTTTGTAAATCCTCTAACAAGGTAACAATTCTATTGAATTGTTTCAAGACCTCTTACAAGGGCACTCCTAGTAGGGTGATTAAATCCTCTAACAAGGTCACACCTAATAGTATGTTTTGTAACCTTTTACCGGGTTGGCTTCTAACCGGGCATCACTTCAGAAGAGTGAAAAATAGTAACTAGTTACATTGGTGGTTTTTCCCATATTGGGTTTCCACGGTAGATTTGGTGTCTTGTGTTCATGTTATTTTCTTTATTCATGTAAGTTAATCAGTGATGAATGCTTAAGAATAGTTTAATTATTACACACTTCAAGGATCAAGTTTTCAGCATTTCTCTGTATATTTACCGAGTGGCACAGTAAATAATTTGTTAAGATATTTAAGGGATCAGTGGTAATATTTTTGTGGTTAACTGATTCACCCCCCCCCCCTTCTTAGTTACTGCATCTATATTTCCAACACACCCTATCTTTCTCATTGTTGTCAAAGGGGGAGAGATAGCAGAAAATTGAATATATGTTGAGGAAGGATACTCATAGGGGGAGCTATTGTATGGAGTATGATATTGTATACATATTGTATAACTTTTGGTCACAATTTTGTATAAGTTTTTTTTTAAAGTTTTGTTTGCACACTTAGCCAATTTTCCCATATGTTGCCACCAATGACAAAGGGGGAGATTGTTGGCAATTTGGTTAATGTGGATGCATAGATGTTGTCATTATGGAAACATATGATCTCCATTGAGAGTGTAGAATCTGGAATGCAAGTATGGCAAGTTGAAGGAAGAAATTGTCTAAGTATGGATACAGTGATCCTGACAGAGCACCCGATGAAGATTTTGTTGGTGACGTCCACTGGAGCAATATTTTTGTTTGCAAAGTTAACTAAAGCTTCTATAGAGCATGAGGATACTCCTTCTCAGTGTGCATAAATTATGGAGCAGTACGAACAAAGTTATTCAAAGTTTACCGAAGATAGTTTTTGCAGACAGTTAAGTTTTGGAGACAGTATTAGCGAAAGAGTTAAGGGATTATTTTTTCTTATCAAAATAATGACTTAACATTATGAAGGGACAAGATCCTAGATGTTTACTCTTTGTTAAAGATTTTGGAAGCTGACCATGTAAATTTATTAGCTTTAATAAGTCATATATTAGGCATACTTGAAATGTAATGAAACATACAAGTGATATGTAAAAAGAAAGAAAAGATAACTTGTGATAGTTGTTTATTGTGATAGCAGCAAAGGCTATTGATGTGAAGTTGTAAGTAGTACCATATTACAGTCAGAAACATTTTGTATTACCTATTTGGGTAGTGAGCTGAGCTGGTGATCAGGTTTTGTAATCTAACTCTTAACAGGGTTAAGGCTTCTAACAAGGCCTAAAGTCCTTTAACCGGGATAGATCTACTATATATTGTAAATTGATTCCTAACAGGGTCCAATATCCCTAACAAGATACTTTTGATTAGTGATCTTTGTGGGTACCATCCCCACTAGGTTTTTCCCTTGGCCAGGGTTTCCTCGAGAACATATGATGTGTTATAAGTTCTTTCTATTTACTGCTATGTTTGTTAATCAGCTTGATAATCTTTGTATGCACTAAAGTAATCTGTTATATCTATAAGTGGGCAAAAGAAAAATTTTGTGAAATACTGATTCACCCCCTCCTCTCAATATTTCCTATTTCTAACAAACTTATGCACCTAGGAAACCACAACAAAATGGAGTTGTTGAAAGAAGAAACTTAATAGTTCTTGATGCAACAAGAACCATGTTGATCGATGGAAAATTTCCATATATGCACTAGAGAGAAGAAGTCAATACAAGAGTATACACAATGAATAGAGTAAAAATTGGAGAAGGTACATACAAGACACCATTTGAGCTATGATATGGTAAGACACCTAATATTAGTTATTTCAGAATTTTTGGTAGTAAATGCTACATTAAGAGAGATGAATGCATAGAAAAATTTGATGCTAGAAGTGATGAAGGTATATTCATTGGCTACTCTACAATAAGTAAAGCCTATATATGTAACAATCTGATGCCTAGGAAATTGATTGAAAGTGCTAATGTGAGAGTGGATGAAAAGTTTCAGTTTAGAGAAAGGTAATGTGACTTTAACCCCTATAAGATTCCATTTGAAAATGTGAATGAAAATCAGGACAAAATGCAGACAAAAAAGAATGAAAATGGAGGGAATGAAGCATCTCAGGATGTTTTCATGATTGACAATAGCATAAGTGTGGAGTTAAAGGAGTAGAGTACACCCAAATATATTCTAAGAAATCATCCTAAGGATCAGATCATTTGTGACAAAATTAAGGGAACTAGAAAAATATTACAAAATAGAGAGGAGAGGTCACAAACTACAAATGCCATTTTATTATTTTTTCAAGAAGAACCATAGTCCATAGTTGAGGCATGTAGAGATGAATCATGGATCAAAGCCATGAAGGAAGAATGGAGAAAATTAAGAAGAAATACACTTCAAAATTGGTTCCAAGGCCTAAAGACAAAAATGTGATTGGTACTAAGTGGGTATTTTGAAACAAGATGAATGAAGAAGGAATTGTTGTTAGAAGTAAAGCTAGATTATTATGCAAAGGATATTCACAAAAAGAATGAATTGATTTTGAAGAAACCATTGCACCTATTTCTAGGATTGACATGGTAAGATTATTCTTAGCTTATGTTTCTTTTAAGGAGTTCAAAGTATATCAAATGGATGTGAAATAAAATTTTCTTAATGGAGACTTGGAAGAGGAAGTATACATTGAGAAACCTAATGGATTTCCTTTATCAAGAAATGAAGATCTAGTTTACAGATTGAAGAAAGCTTTGTATGGATTGAAACAAGAACCAAGAGCTTACTAAGAAAGATTGGATAAGTATATAATTAATTTGGGATTCAAGAAAGGTAATGTTGACAACTATTTGTACTTAAGAATCAATGAAGAAGGTATCTTGATTGTTGAAGTTTTTGTTGATTATATTATCTTTGGAGGAAATGACGAAAATGTGTAATAAGTTTTTAGATGACATGAAAAGTGATTTTGAAATGTCCATGATTAGGGAGATGAAATTATTTCTTGGATTGCTGATCAACCAAAGTAAGAAAGGGATATTCATATCTCAGACCAAATATCTTAAAGAACCATTGAAAAAGTTTAGCATGGATGACATTAAACTTGTTGGAACTCCTATGGTAAGTAGGACTATGTTATCTTTAAAGGATGAAGCAAATAGTGTACCACAAACAAAGTATAGATCAATGATTGGAGGTATTGATTA
>BSBK01015088.1:2500-32500 GCA_027943335.1 Chamaecyparis obtusa | reverse complement strand
GACTTAGCTCTACCTTTTCTCTCCTTGACTCCTTTGTGCACATAAGCTAATTGACGGGATACCTCAATAATTACCAGGCTGTCAAAAGCATAATGGGGTAATTTAAATGGTTCTCCTTCAAAACCACCTACTCTCAAGTATGTAAATCTTCTAAATTGAATGAAGAAAATTCCATAAATATTCACAAAAGACTTGGCTTCCTCAGACATTCGTTGTTCAGTATTCCCCTGGAGCTCATGTGTCAATTTCCTCAAAAACACACCATTTACTTTAAGGAAATTGACCATATAAAATTCCCTTTGAAGGTGAGGGTAATAATCATAGATTTTCATATTGGGAATAGGTTGCTCATGGAATAAACCCTTCCATTCATAGGTGCAAGCTAAAATATAGAACAAATATGAGGACATATAAAAGCCACTACCGGTAAGGAAATTAGCCAATTGGTGGTTGTGTTCATCTGCTATTGTCTCAACCCAATATATGTGTCGTTCTCCGCCCAAAGTCACTTGAATATAAAAATACATCCAATCATGCCAATAATATGCATGTTGGTTTCCCTTAATCCTATTCAACATGATGACCAAGTCTACCACCCCAGGTTTAAAATGATCTATAGTCAATGGCTTTGGAAGCCGAGACCCTCCTTTCTAAGCCTTCTGGAGCCAATACTGAGCAATCTCATTTCTGTACACCTGTCTCTTAGTAGCAAAAACTAAATAAGAAGGTATGTCCCAGCCCTCATATGGGTCTTTCTCTGGGATTCCTAGGGCTTTTTGCACTACCTCCCTAGTTATGAAAACAAGTGGGCTCCCATCAATTTTCCTTATGCACTTCTCCTGAAAACTATATCTCCTGGAACATTCCATAATTAATTCATGAAAAGGAGCTACTATAGGAAATGCGGCTGCATCAGTTAAGCCACTCTAGATAGCTTTGTCTAGCATGGATCCTAGGATAGGTTCCTTAATGTGGGCTATAATATCTTCTAGAGCTTCGGTTTTGATATGGGTATCTTCACAATTAGGCAGGGAACATAATAACAGGGAAGTATTTCTGAAATTGGGCACGAGGTCCTTCATCTTAGGCTTTCAAATTTAGAAATTTTAACAGGAGAAAAGAGCAAGCTGACATAGAAATGCACCTTAAAGTAATACTGCAATGAAGGATGAAGCTAGCAAAAGGGCTCACCTGGTTTTATGCAAATGACAGAGCTCTGAGACGAGAGGAGAATACCTTCCCTGATAGCTATGGCATAAAATCTTCTTAGCATTATGAGAAAATATGGCTGGACTCTTGATATTTATCACAAGTAGTTTACAAATCTCTGAGAGATTCGATGCAAGTGGAATTAATGATGCACAACTTTTGAATTAATGATTATTGAATGTCTCGCGGCATATGTGTCATTAATTATTGTACTTTCCCCTTACTTGAAATGACAATTTAAAGTCACATCAATTAATCATGCACTTTCAACACGCGTGGATAACATAATGAAGTACCAACTGTCACATGTGTCATGTCATTTTTACTTTTTCAAATTATAGGCCAACATTGAACTCCGAACCTAGAATTATGAGAGTTCACAATTCAAGTTCAACATACATGACAAAGGACTATTCATTGGTATGATTTAATCAAAATAAAAGGGCAAAAGTTAAGCCATAAAGGAAAATAGCGAAGAGCTTTGTGAGACAATAAAGACCATTGAACTCGGAAGTTTGAACCAAACTTAGTTCAATATTCACAGCTCAAGAGATAAGCGCGCGATGCAAAGTGGAAATGTCGTTAGACTTGCCAATGAAAATGAAACCATACCGTCGAATGTTTTAATGTTGAACATTGAACTACTTGAGTTTGATGGTTCAAGTTCAACCAACAAGGTGTTTGTGCAAAGGTAAACAAAAATAAATAACACCTTATAAAATTCTAGGGTGATTTTGGGAAAAGGAAGCCTACAATAATTACACAAAATCTATAGGTAACAATGGCTCCGACTGGGGACAAGGCCTGACAAGGACGAAGGATGAATCTTGACTCTGGTTTTGCAGACCAGGAAAACTGAAAACAAAAATGAAAGGAGAAAAGCCAAAAAGGAAAGCAGAAAAGAACACAGCAAAAAGATATGTACAAAATGGGGCAACCTAAACTAGAGCTTATACAGCTTCAGATCCTGACCGTTAAAGGTCAGGGGTAAAATGGAACCATCCTGATTTTCTAGCTTAAAAGAATTACCTCCAAGTTCTGAATTGATGACAAATGGACCCTTCCAAAGTGAATCAAATTTCCCATGGGCACCTTTGGGTTCACGCCGCTTATCCCATAATAGTACCTGGTCTCCTTCCATGAAGTTTCGAGGCCTAGCCTTTTGATCAAAAATTTTCTTCACTCGTGCCTGATGTAAGGCTATCCTGTCAACCATCTCTTCCCTTTCTTCCTGTACTTTATTCAAATACAAAATCCTCTTTTGAAGAACATCTCGATAGACTTGGTCTTCAATGGTTTTCCGTAATTTTGCTATAGCTAACTCTAAAGGCAAGGAAAGCTGAGCTTCAACACCATAGACCAACTCAAAGGGGGAAACACCAATAGCTCTCTTTGGTGATGTTTGATCTGCCCATAGGGCTTCAAATAACTTTTTGTGCCAGTCCTTGGCATTGTCACATACCAACTTTCTCATTATTCTGATCAAATTTTTATTACTTGACTTTGCCTGTCCATTTCCCTGCGGATAGTAGTCAGATGCATGGGAAAGATAAATACCATGATCATAGCAGAAAGATTGCAACTCATTGGAAGAGAAATTAGTGGCATTATCTATAACCAATTTAGATGGGACCCCAAACCTAACCAGAATATAGTTTTTAACAAAATCACAAACCACCTTAGATGTGGTTCTCTTAATAGGGATTGCCTCCACCCATTTTGTGAAGTAGTCTGTTGTGGTAAGGATGTGGGTGTGATTAGCACTAGAAGGAGGATTAATTGGACCAATAAAATCTAACCCCCATTGATCAAAAGGTTCTTCTATAACCACTGGTTTCAAGGGAAGGGCTGCTAACTGTGGTTTTCCTCCAAATAACTTACATTTCTCATATTTTGCAACCCATTTGTAGGCATCACCAAACATGCCCGACCAATAGTACCAATTTCTTAGGATCTTGAATGTAGTCACCGTAGAAGAGAAATGACCACCACAGGCTTCATTATGAAACTTTACAAGAAGCTTCTCTTGCTGTTCTTTGTCCACACACCTTAGGAATGCTCCATCTAATCCCTTTTTATATAAGATGTCATCCACAATGACATATTTCACAGCTTTCAATCTAAGATTTCTTCTTTCCTTCTAAGTCAAATGAGGTGGATAGTCTCCATGTGTTAGATAAAAAGCCACATCAAAAAACTAGGAATCATGTAAACTTTCAAAAAGAGCCATGGGAATACTACCAGCTGATTCTTGTTCAGAGATTAGTTTGCATAGCCCCTATCCTCAGACTAACTTAGTAGGGCGGATATCCAAATCAATCTCCTAGATTTTGGAGATCCAGGTGGCTCGCTTATTCATCCCCACTTCCTGTTGGGTAAGTACATCCTTCACGGCAGAAGAAGGGACAAAGACAAGTGAATGTGAGTGCAATATATAAAACGTAAAAACCTTGACTGCTTTTACCACAACAAATGCTTTCTTTTCTACCAAAGGGTAATTCAGCTCATGCTTCTTGAGAGGGATACTCATAAAGTCAATGTGCACTGCTTCATTTTTTTCATTTTCTTGTAATAAGATCCCAGATACTATATGATCAGAAGCATAACAATGTATAATAAAATTTTTCTTATAATCAGGATTGATCAAAGTAGGAGCATTTGCTATGGCTTTCTTTATATCTTCAAATGCCTTGATTTCTTCTGCACTCCATTTAAAAGGATTCTTTTCACTTAGAAGGCTCATCATGTGTTTAGTGGTTTCAGCAAAGTCAGGAACAAACCTCCTAAGGAAATTTGTCTGTCTGAAGAAAGACTTTACTCCAGTCCTGTTTGAAGGTAGACCAAGCTGTTGGATTGGTTTGACTCTATCTGGATCTATCCTAATTCCTTCTTTTGACATGATATGACCCAGTAATTTTCCCTCTGTAATCACAAACACAGATTTTTTAGGGTTTAGAGAGATACCGTGCTCCCTGCACCTTTGTAATACTGACTTTAAGTCCCTTAGATGGTTTTTGCGCTTCTTAGAAAAAACTGTTAAGTCATCAAGATAAACAACTATTACTTTATTAAACAAGTGGCTAAATGAGGAATTCATTGCATGTTGAAAGGTAGCCCCTGCATTTATGAGACCGAATGGCATTCTATTGTAGGCATATGTTCCCCACAGAGTAGTAAAGGCTATTTTGTGCTAATCCTGGTCATGCGCCTTTATCTGGTTGTAACCAAAAAATCCATCAAGCATAGACATCATTTCCGAGCCAGCCACAGTTTGTAAAATATGATCCATAATAGGAAGACCATAGTTATCTTTAAGGCTACATTGATTTAGGTTCCGAAAGTCTACATAGATCCTTATCTCTCCATTTTTCTTCCTGATAGAAACTATGTTTGCAATCCATGTAGAATGATGAATTGGGTAGATAATGCGAGCTTGTAGCATTTTTTCAACTTCCTTCTAAATTGCTTCAAAAACCTTTGGATTGTAATTTCTTAGTTTCTATTTGAAAGGTGTAGTCCCTAGTTTGAGGGGTATTTGGTGCTGAAATTTTCCACCTTTAAAATTCTTCAAATCATGATAGGACCAGGTGAATGTGTCTTTGTATTCTTTCAATAAACTTATAAATCTCCATTTTTCAGAAGAGGGTTGAGTGCGTTGATGATCATGGTACTTCTATGGTGATATTTGGAGTACAGAGACCTGTATCCCTTCGCATGATTTCCGCTATGCAGCTTAGGCGGTGTGTGCGGAAAGGGTGTCAGCTTTTTGCCATCACCATTAGTGATAGAGAGGAGGATTCAGAAGGGGAGCCTTCGCTTGAGGACTACCCTATTCTTCAAGAGTTTGCAGATGTATTCCCTACCGAGCTACCTGGCATGCCTCCACTTAGGGCAGTTGATTTTCATATAGACCTTGTACCAGGAGCCGAGCCTGTATCTAGAGCACCTTACAGGATGACCACACATGAGCTCAATGAGCTCAAGATTCAGTTAGAAGAGCTCTTGGAGAAAGGGCATATTCGACCTAGTGTATCACCTTGGGGTGCACCAGTGATTTTTGTGAAGAAGAAGGATGGATCACTTAGATTGTGCATTGATTATCGACAGTTGAATAAAGTAACAATTAAGAATCGATACCCACTCCCCAGGATCGATGATTTATTTGATCAGTTGCAGGGTGCCCGAGTATTCTCTAAGATAGATCTGAAGTCAGGGTACCATCAGTTGAGGATTGTGGAGAGTGATATCCACAAGACTGCTTTTCGTACGAGGTATGGTCACTATGAGTTCACAGTGGTGCCATTTGGTCTCACGAATGCTCCAGCCGTGTTCATGAGCCTCATGAACGGAGTATTTCGTACATTCTTGGATAAGTTTGTGGTAGTATTCCTTGATGATATTCTGATATATTCTCGAAATGAGGAGGAGCACGAGGAGCATCTGAGGCAGGTTTTACAGCGTTTGAGAGAGAATCAGTTATATGGCAGCTTGTCAAAATGTGCATTCTTTAGATCTGAGGTACATTATCTTGGTCATGTTATATCCGGTGATGGGATCTCTGTAGACCCATCGAAGATTAGAGCCATTATGGATTGGCCAGCACCCACCAGCGTCACCGAGGTTAGGAGTTTTATGGGCTTAGCAGGCTATTATAGGCACTTTGTGGTGGGGTTTTCTAGGATAGCGCATCCCATTACTTCCCTTCAGAGAAAGGGGAAAAGGTATGAATGGTCAGAGAAGTGTGAGAGGGCTTTTCAGGAGCTCAAGAGAGCTCTCACTAGTGCTCCGATTTTAGCAGTGCCAGATCCTTCAGCAGACTTTGTTGTGTGCACAGATGCATCTTTGGATGGTTTAGGAGCGGTTCTTATGCAGGATGGGCGTCCTATAGCTTTCGAGTCAAGGAAGCTAAAGACCCATGAGCTCAATTATCCTACTCATGACCTAGAGCTTGCAGCAGTAGTTCATGCCTTGGTGAGATGGCGACATTTTCTTCTAGGTCACCGATTTGAGCTCCATTCAGATCACCAGAGCCTTCAGTACATCTTTTCACAGCCCAATCTTAATGCTAGGCAAAGGAGATGGATGGATTTTTTGTGTGAGTACGATTTTGATGTTCATTACATCAAGGGGAAAGAGAATGTTGTTGCAGATGCCTTGAGTAGGAGGCGACACGAGCTCTCCTCTATGGTTTCTAGTACGGATTTGAGGGAGCGCATTTTGCATCACTTGCCAGAGGATGGCTTCTATGTAGAGGTTTGTCAGATTGTTCGTGCTCAGAGGTCCCTTGAGGGGAAATTTGCAGAGTATTCTTTAGAGTCCGATGGACTCCTACGTCATAGAGGACGCATCTATGTACCCTCTTCGGGAGACTTGCGAGAGTTTATTGTACTTGAGGCACATAGAGCACCTTATGCAGCTCACCCAGGAGTTAAGAAGCTGCATGCTGATCTGAGACAGTTGTACCATTGGCCGGGCATGAGATTGCAGATTGCCAGCATAGTGGCTAGATGCCTAGAGTGTCAGAGAGTTAAGGCTGAGCACAGTCACCCAGGTGGGCTCCTACAGCCACATGAGATTGCCGAGTGGAAGTGGGATACTATATCCATGGACTTCATTGTCGGTCTTCCTATGTCTTCTCACCGCCATGATGCCATCTTGGTGACGGTCGACACATTGACCAAGGTTGCCCACTTTTCACCCGTGCGTACTACATTCACAGCACGAGATGTAGCACAGATGTTCTTGCGGGATATTGTCAGACTTCATGGCATTCCCCGTAAGATCATCTCTGATAGAGACTCCTTGTTCACATCAGCTTTTTGGAGAGAGCTACAGGCAGCATTGGGCACTAGGCTCAATTTTAGTACGGCATATCACCCTCAGACAGATGGGCAGACAGAGAGGGTTAACCAGGTGTTAGAGGATATGTTACGTATGTATGTGATGGACCATCAGGTCAAGTGGGAGGAATACCTACATCTGGTAGAGTTTGCCTATAACAATGGGCATCATTCGTCTATTGGTATGCCGCCATATCAGGCCTTATATGGTAGACCTTGCAGGACACCACTGAGTTGGGATAGGATTGAGGACAGGATATCTATTGGACCTCAGTTGGTCAAGGATATGGAGCAGCAGGTGGTCTTGATTAGACAGCGCCTTAGAGAGGCCCAGGATCGACAGAAGAAGTATGCTAATGCAAAGAGGGTAGACCGCGAGTATATGGTTGGTGATAGGGTCTTCTTGAGAGTGCGACCGCATAAGAGTCCAATCCGCTTTGGAAAGGGCTCTAAGTTAGCACCTCGCTTTGTTGGACCGTTTGAGATATTGGAGAGGATAGGACCAGTTGCCTACCGTGTAGCATTGCCACCCAGCCTGTCACGCATTCATGATGTGTTTCATATATCTGTGCTACGAAAATATATTTACGACGAGACTCACATTATAGACTGGGATGCCTTGCAGGTGGAGTCAGACGGACAGATGGCTTTGGAGCCCATTCGCATTTTGGGCAGACGGACCCTGGCACTACGAGGCAGAGAGCTGGACCAGGTTAGGGTCCAGTGGGATTGTTATGACGAGGTCACGGCTTCATGGGAGGATACATCACAGATGAGATCACAGTACCCATACCTTTTTGATGAACTCCAGGAGGAAGTTCATGCCTAGGGGGGGAGGATGTGAGGCCTCACCCTGACCCGTCATAGCATCTTTCTTTTTCTGCATTTTGATACAGTGATACATTTGTTGATCTATTTTGGATTGAGACTCGAGATATGATATTTTGATGGTGATTATTATATTATGTAGGTGTGGATGTGAATCTAGAGTACATCATGATTTTTATTATGCATCGTTGATTAAGTGAATTATTCATGATTAGATTTGATTACTGCACATGATGATTATGTACTTATGATGTTCGAATATTATTGAATGAAAAATTGTGATTTGAATTGAGCTATACATATTGAGTTATGATACTAAATAGGAAATTGAATATGTATATTTCATGTAATGTTATCATCTTGAACTACTGATGCTCGAAGTGAAGTGTGCAGGTACGAGAACCATGGGAATTATCGGAGAACCAAGGTTAAACACATGTGTACTGAGTAAACCAAGGCTTAGTCCCATGTGGGATTAAAAAGCCTCGTTGTAATGTGAACTTGTCGTAAAAGTGAATTTTCTTGTGCATTAGTAGTTAGCTTCGTGTTGTCTTTCTTGGCATTTGTATGTAATGTGCAATTGTTAGTGTCACTTGACACTTGTAATATACTCATTTAAATTTATTTTATTCCAGCCACTTCTAGAGGCCAATAAGGAGTTCTAGGGGTCATTTTTTGGCATAATTTATGTATCTTAATGTTAGGGGTATGGGTTAGGAAGGTTTTGAGCATACCCTAAACCCCCTAGAGACTTTGGCAACCCTTTTTTTGACCCATTTACCCTTACCTACGAGATTGGATGGATCTCGATTCTTACCCAACTTCACCTTTCCTTCCAATCAAGCATTAATCATGGGGGGACAAGGGAAATCAAGGAGACCTTAGAGTCAAATCTGCAATTATGATTGGTGGGTGGGTAGAATTTGGAGCCCTTTTTAGAGGCCTTGGATAGAATTAGAGGGTGTTCACCCACTCTCTAATTTTAGAGACTTTAGGGTTTTGGAGGAGGAAGAAAAAGTGGATAAGCTCTTCTCAAATTTCCATTTCCATCACACTTGTGGAGGTTGGTTACTCTTCTCATGGAGTCTTTCTACTTGTGCATTAGATTAGCTTGTATCTTTCCCTCTCATGTATATGAATCTTGATTCTTGTTGTGGCAATGTGTTGTAAGGGAGGGATTTTGGGTTTGATTTCATGGTTTGATCTTGTTCTTTTGCTTGATTGAGGGAGTTCTTGTTTATGGGTGTGAGGCATTACTCACCCTTTGGGAAGGGAAGAAGTGGCCTATGGGTGGAGGGGTTAGTTGGGCTCTCCATGAGGTGAGAGTCTCTTCTCTTGGAGAAGAGGGATAAGTCCATGGTGTATGGGCACCATGGAAGCCATTGCATTCTTGTATTTTGAAGAGGATGTTAAGCAAAGTATGTGTATGAAGAGGCATTTGGATATGCATGGATATGTAGCCTTGAAGAGGCATTTGGATATGTAGCCTTGAAGAGGCATTTGAATACTCATGGTGAGAAAATTTGTATGTAATGGCATTCTCCCCTTGGAAAAGCCCACCTCCACCCTCTCAATGAGCTTGTAAGACTCATTTGTGTAACCTTGGAAGGGAGTAATTTGTTGTATGTGCATTGTGTAAATTGGGAGGAAGGTTTTGAGCATACCCTAAACCCCCTAGAGACTTTGGCAACCCTTTTTTTGACCCATTTACCCTTACCTACGAGATTGGATGGATCTTGATTCTTACCCAACTTCACCTTTCCTTCCAATCAAGCATTAATCATGGGGGGACAAGGGAAATCAAGGAGACCTTAGAGTCAAATCTGCAATTATGATTGGTGGGTGGGTAGAATTTGGAGCCCTTTTTAGAGGCCTTGGATAGAATTAGAGGGTGTTCACCCACTCTCTAATTTTAGAGACTTTAGGGTTTTGGAGGAGGAAGAAAAAGTGGATAAGCTCTTCTCAAATTTCCATTTCCATCACACTTGTGGAGGTTGGTTACTCTTCTCATGGAGTCTTTCTACTTGTGCATTAGATTAGCTTGTATCTTTCCCTCTCATGTATATGAATCTTGATTCTTGTTGTGGCAATGTGTTGTAAGGGAGGGATTTTGGGTTTGATTTCATGGTTTGATCTTGTTCTTTTGCTTGATTGAGGGAGTTCTTGTTTATGGGTGTGAGGCATTACTCACCCTTTGGGAAGGGAAGAAGTGGCCTATGGGTGGAGGGGTTAGTTGGGCTCTCCATGAGGTGAGAGTCTCTTCTCTTGGAGAAGAGGGATAAGTCCATGGTGTATGGGCACCATGGAAGCCATTGCATTCTTGTATTTTGAAGAGGATGTTAAGCAAAGTATGTGTATGAAGAGGCATTTGGATATGCATGGATATGTAGCCTTGAAGAGGCATTTGGATATGTAGCCTTGAAGAGGCATTTGGATATGTAGCCTTGAAGAGGCATTTGAATACTCATGGTGAGAAAATTTGTATGTAATGGCATTCTCCCCTTGGAAAAGCCCACCTCCACCCTCTCAATGAGCTTGTAAGACTCATTTGTGTAACCTTGGAAGGGAGTAATTTGTTGTATGTGCATTGTGTAAATTGTTTGTGAGCATCTTGTTGATCTTGTTGCATACCCGTTTAGCCTTGGTTCTCCAAGCTTGGGGGTGGTCTCATAAGAGACCTTGGTTGGGTGGTGAGCACCCATGGTTCTCCCCTTTGTTGCAGGTTTTGAGGTCAACACCCAAGTGGAAAAGCTTGAAGAAGTTTCTCTTGTTGAGCTTGTATCAACTCTCCTAGGTTGTTGTAATATTGACCTTGAAGGAGATCTTTCTCTCTTGTATATTGTAAAGAATTTCCATTATTGAGTTCATTGTAAAATAGTAGATGTATATGAAAAGGTGTATGTAATATGATGAAGTGAAGTAGCTCTTTTATGTTGATCTCTCATTGAGTATTCCATCAAAGTGTAATATATAATTGTAATGTAAATGCTTCTTCACCATAGAGATTATGTAATGAAATTGATAGGATGTCTATAATGAAAATGCAATGTATTTCTATCTTGTCTAATTGATTTTTGCTTCTTAAGATAGTGGAGTTATTTTCTTTTTAAAAAAAAGTTATTCAAGGTTGGCAAGAAAGGTTATGAAAATCATTCAATAGTATGTAAAATTTCATTAATATGGATAGCCATGAGACTCTTAATATTTGGATTCATAGTTGTAAGCTCACTGCAATCTATCTAATTTTAGATCAAACTCATACTTAAGAAGACTATACTTGGATGAAGAAACTTGATCATTCCTTATTCTCTTTCAAAAGAATTATCCATGGAATAACTGATAAGATGAGATGTCAATAAGAGACATATATACATTCTAGAATTACTCATTACCTTCTTGAGCAACTCTTAATTTGAACCACTAAGTGTATTCTAAACACCTCACCTATGACTAGTAAATAAAATAAAGAAATCAAGTTGTTGTAGTATTTGTCATATTGAAAAAAAAAGACACTTCCAGAATTTATAAGAGCAATTTTGCTCTCTGGAAAATGTATGGGGATAAAAATTATCCCCATACTACACAGAGAATATTCCTTATTTTTGTTTATACACTAAACAAAACTACCTAAACTAAAACATACTCTAATCTACCTATTACCATGTCATTTACTCACCAAATCATGTTTTATGGGGTCTTAATAAAGTTCACAAATAAAATATCACTTTTAGGCCTTCCCCACTTGTTAGTGGCCCCCACAAAGTCCTCTTCCTAGGCGCAGGAGAGAGGCATGGCAGAGATAACATTAAATTTTTTTATCATCATTCTTTTCCCTACGTGGGTAGAAGGACTTTTAGGAAGTGACACTTACCAAGGATTTCATTTGCCTTGCTTTTTACTTTATCTCCATGTAGACATGGCTGACATGGTATAATGGACTATCCACCTTTCAACTACCTCTTACATGCGTACCTTATTATGTTCTTAAAGATCTGACACCTTCTCTTTGTCATTAAAACAGTCCTTCCTCCTTGCTAGGCGCACCATCCACTTGGTCATCTTCTTGGGGAATGCAGCACACTTGTCTTGTTTGTTGCATTGACTTTAAACATCTTCTTAATTTTCTCTAGCCTTGGGTTGTGCGAAAATCCCATCCATGAGATTGGTGGGGCCCTCAAAGCTTGTCTTTCCTTTTGTCCTCTTAAAAGTGCGCTCCCCTTGGCTTTATGATTGGCTAGTGGGTGATGTAGGTTAGCATAGGGGGTAGACTAGCCTTTTTAGAATTTGAATTTTCTTTCCTTGCTAATTTTAATTATTTGTTATTCTTTTCCTTGTAATTATTAGTAAATGGGGTAATTAAGTTATAGGTTTGATGAGTTGTGTATAGAGTGAATTATGCACAAACTTTTCCTTATTAAGGATAAATTATTCTAGGGATAGTTTATAATGTTAGGCTATGGTTAGTAGATGATATCCTTATTTAACTTTTAATGTGTTAAAATATTAAGTAATGTTTTAGTAGGTCATGGGTTCAATAAGTGAATCAATTAGTTAATTAAGGGATGAGTACAAGATGTTTAGGAAATAATTACCTGTTGTTATGTTAGAATTCTTTTAGAGGAGAGAACATAGTATTAGAAAGTGATAGGTATGGTGAATCTTTAGGTGAGAGTTTTTGGAGCAGGACATTAGTTTTTAGGTGCCAATTATAATCCTTTAGCCATTAAATTCTAATTTTGGTAATTAATGAATTAGATTTTTAGTAGCAGTATTATGTTCCAACCTAACTAAGAATGATTTAAATGATTAATCTAGTATTTTTTTGTCGGGTTTATATTCATACACATCTAGCAGTGGAACCTCTTAACAAGATAATAGTCAATTCAATTAAAGTTCATCCTGATAGCAGGACCTACAACGTTTTCTTGATGAGGGCTTAGTTGAGATAGATTTCCCTTGATAGATCCACTTCTTGTTATTGTCATTACAAGCATATCCCTAACCATTTCCAGCATAGGCGTATCTGTGTTGATCTTTGGCTAAGTAGATCGAAGTACGTGACGATGACATATGTTATTACATTTCACCCTTAAAAAA
Organism: Chamaecyparis obtusa; assembly: GCA_027943335.1. Classification (NCBI taxonomy): domain Eukaryota; kingdom Viridiplantae; phylum Streptophyta; class Pinopsida; order Cupressales; family Cupressaceae; genus Chamaecyparis; species Chamaecyparis obtusa. The sequence goes on along the minus strand of BSBK01015088.1, from coordinate 19,526 downwards.
AAATTTGTTACGTTTTTGGTTGTTTATTTTTTTGGGCATGACATTTGGTATCAGAGCTAAGTTTTCAACATTGGAACCTTTAGACCCATTACGTTTCAACTCATCTAACTTAACCTATTGTGTAGGATGCCTGTTGTCACACGAGCTGGCCGACGAGGCCGAGGTCGTAGAGCTGCACGAGTCGGTGCAGAGCAGGGAGGTGGACCACCACCGCCACCTCCACCACCACCACCTCCACCACCAGACCCTAATCAGGCTATCATGAACGCCCTTCAGAATTTGATTGGGGTAGTTCAACAGAGATTACCACTTGTAGATCATCAGCAGGAGCAACAGGCTTCTGAGGGAGGAGCAGAGGTTCCAGGGGGAGGTGGAGCAGCTAGCAGAGAGAGGAGTAGGAGTCCTCCACCCAGGGGTGCCGTGGGCCATGGTGATCACGAGGATGAGTCAGTTCATCATGGGATACGAGACAGAGGTAGACCCCCTAGAGATGTTGGGGATGAGATTCGGGAGATAATACGACTCCAGCCACCCTTATTTTTGGGATCCACTGATGGGCCAGTAGCAGAGGCCTGGTTACAGAGTTTACAGCGATGCTTTGGATTGCGCCCTTACGGGAGTAATCTAAAGGCACGAGTTGCAGTTCATCTCCTACGGGATAAGGCCTCCATTTGGTGGCAGCAGGAGGAGTCCATTGGAGGGGTGGCTATTGACACACTCACTTGGGAGTCTTTTGTAGCCCGATTTCGAGAGAGGTATCTCTCCGAGCATTTCAGACAGAGACAGATAGAGGAGTTCCATGATCTCCAGCAGAGAGGCCTCACAGTGGCCCAGTATGAGAGTCGGTTTCTTGAGCTCCTTCCATATGTAGATTATATGAAGGACGAGAAATTGCATATCCATCGTTTCATTAAGGGACTTAATATGTCTCTCCAGGAGACAGTACGTCTAGCTTTTCCTCCCACATTCAGAGATGCAGTTGAGACGGCACTTGTAGCCGAGGATTTTCGCACTAGACGGGAGTCTCGAGATCGGTCTCAGCACCGAAACCCTTCATCCCAGCAGTCAGGACAGAAGAAATACACTTGGAAGGGGAGACAGGACCATTCAGCAGGATCCTTTAAGGGTCAACAGTCTCAGCAGCAGGGTTCTCAGCAGGGTTCTAGACAGAGACATTCACAGGGTTATCAGGGCTCTAAGCCCAAACAGGGGCAATCTCAGGGCCCTAGACAGGATCAGAGGACACAGACCCCTCAGGCACAGCCAGCTAGGACTCAGCAGTCCTCTAGGGGTGGATACAGTGGTTCCAGTAGGACTGGAGGATCACAGCAGCCTAGGACACAGGGAGTACAGATGCAGACCCGAGGACCATGTTTCACTTGTGGTGGTATGGGTCATATTGCGAGAGAGTGCCCACAGGGACAGTTATCCAGTGGTCAGAGAGGAGCTACCTCAGAGCCTACAGTCGGTGATATGGGTAGATCCCATAGAGTGTTTGCAGCGGTTGATAACCGCCAGGCTGAGCACCAGGCCACAGTCATAGAGGCTACAGGTATGATTGAGGGTATCAGTGTATCTATCTTATTTGATTCAGGAGCCACAGACTCCTTTATTTCCCCATATGTAGTGGAGCATTGCAGGCTGGTGGCAGTTAGACAGGATGTCAGTTGGGAGGTCGAGTTAGCCTTAGGAGCTAGGGTGTCTGTTAGTTCCTTAGTTCGCAGTTGCCAGATTCAGATGGGAGACTTAATCACGATGTCTGATCTCTGCATCACCCCTCTAGGTTCTTATGATGTAGTCCTTGGCATGGATTGGCTATATGCCCACAGCGCCAAGATGGATTGTCGACAGAAGAGGGTTGAGTGCGTTGATGATCATGGTACTTCTATGGTGATATTTGGAGTACAGAGACCTGTATCCCTTCGCATGATTTCCGCTATGCAGCTTAGGCGGTGTGTGCGGAAAGGGTGTCAGCTTTTTGCCATCACCATTAGTGATAGAGAGGAGGATTCAGAAGGGGAGCCTTCGCTTGAGGACTACCCTATTCTTCAAGAGTTTGCAGATGTATTCCCTACCGAGCTACCTGGCATGCCTCCACTTAGGGCAGTTGATTTTCATATAGACCTTGTACCAGGAGCCGAGCCTGTATCTAGAGCACCTTACAGGATGACCACACATGAGCTCAATGAGCTCAAGATTCAGTTAGAAGAGCTCTTGGAGAAAGGGCATATTCGACCTAGTGTATCACCTTGGGGTGCACCAGTGATTTTTGTGAAGAAGAAGGATGGATCACTTAGATTGTGCATTGATTATCGACAGTTGAATAAAGTAACAATTAAGAATCGATACCCACTCCCCAGGATCGATGATTTATTTGATCAGTTGCAGGGTGCCCGAGTATTCTCTAAGATAGATCTGAAGTCAGGGTACCATCAGTTGAGGATTGTGGAGAGTGATATCCACAAGACTGCTTTTCGTACGAGGTATGGTCACTATGAGTTCACAGTGGTGCCATTTGGTCTCACGAATGCTCCAGCCGTGTTCATGAGCCTCATGAACGGAGTATTTCGTACATTCTTGGATAAGTTTGTGGTAGTATTCCTTGATGATATTCTGATATATTCTCGAAATGAGGAGGAGCACGAGGAGCATCTGAGGCAGGTTTTACAGCGTTTGAGAGAGAATCAGTTATATGGCAGCTTGTCAAAATGTGCATTCTTTAGATCTGAGGTACATTATCTTGGTCATGTTATATCCGGTGATGGGATCTCTGTAGACCCATCGAAGATTAGAGCCATTATGGATTGGCCAGCACCCACCAGCGTCACCGAGGTTAGGAGTTTTATGGGCTTAGCAGGCTATTATAGGCACTTTGTGGTGGGGTTTTCTAGGATAGCGCATCCCATTACTTCCCTTCAGAGAAAGGGGAAAAGGTATGAATGGTCAGAGAAGTGTGAGAGGGCTTTTCAGGAGCTCAAGAGAGCTCTCACTAGTGCTCCGATTTTAGCAGTGCCAGATCCTTCAGCAGACTTTGTTGTGTGCACAGATGCATCTTTGGATGGTTTAGGAGCGGTTCTTATGCAGGATGGGCGTCCTATAGCTTTCGAGTCAAGGAAGCTAAAGACCCATGAGCTCAATTATCCTACTCATGACCTAGAGCTTGCAGCAGTAGTTCATGCCTTGGTGAGATGGCGACATTTTCTTCTAGGTCACCGATTTGAGCTCCATTCAGATCACCAGAGCCTTCAGTACATCTTTTCACAGCCCAATCTTAATGCTAGGCAAAGGAGATGGATGGATTTTTTGTGTGAGTACGATTTTGATGTTCATTACATCAAGGGGAAAGAGAATGTTGTTGCAGATGCCTTGAGTAGGAGGCGACACGAGCTCTCCTCTATGGTTTCTAGTACGGATTTGAGGGAGCGCATTTTGCATCACTTGCCAGAGGATGGCTTCTATGTAGAGGTTTGTCAGATTGTTCGTGCTCAGAGGTCCCTTGAGGGGAAATTTGCAGAGTATTCTTTAGAGTCCGATGGACTCCTACGTCATAGAGGACGCATCTATGTACCCTCTTCGGGAGACTTGCGAGAGTTTATTGTACTTGAGGCACATAGAGCACCTTATGCAGCTCACCCAGGAGTTAAGAAGCTGCATGCTGATCTGAGACAGTTGTACCATTGGCCGGGCATGAGATTGCAGATTGCCAGCATAGTGGCTAGATGCCTAGAGTGTCAGAGAGTTAAGGCTGAGCACAGTCACCCAGGTGGGCTCCTACAGCCACATGAGATTGCCGAGTGGAAGTGGGATACTATATCCATGGACTTCATTGTCGGTCTTCCTATGTCTTCTCACCGCCATGATGCCATCTTGGTGACGGTCGACACATTGACCAAGGTTGCCCACTTTTCACCCGTGCGTACTACATTCACAGCACGAGATGTAGCACAGATGTTCTTGCGGGATATTGTCAGACTTCATGGCATTCCCCGTAAGATCATCTCTGATAGAGACTCCTTGTTCACATCAGCTTTTTGGAGAGAGCTATAGGCAGCATTGGGCACTAGGCTCAATTTTAGTACGGCATATCACCCTCAGACAGATGGGCAGACAGAGAGGGTTAACCAGGTGTTAGAGGATATGTTACGTATGTATGTGATGGACCATCAGGTCAAGTGGGAGGAATACCTACATCTGGTAGAGTTTGCCTATAAAAATGGGCATCATTCGTCTATTGGTATGCCGCCATATCAGGCCTTATATGGTAGACCTTGCAGGACACCACTGAGTTGGGATAGGATTGAGGACAGGATATCTATTGGACCTCAGTTGGTCAAGGATATGGAGCAGCAGGTGGTCTTGATTAGACAGCGCCTTAGAGAGGCCCAGGATCGACAGAAGAAGTATGCTAATGCAAAGAGGGTAGACCGCGAGTATATGGTTGGTGATAGGGTCTTCTTGAGAGTGCGACCGCATAAGAGTCCAATCCGCTTTGGAAAGGGCTCTAAGTTAGCACCTCGCTTTGTTGGACCGTTTGAGATATTGGAGAGGATAGGACCAGTTGCCTACCGTGTAGCATTGCCACCCAGCCTGTCACGCATTCATGATGTGTTTCATATATCTGTGCTACGAAAATATATTTACGACGAGACTCACATTATAGACTGGGATGCCTTGCAGGTGGAGTCAGACGGACAGATGGCTTTGGAGCCCATTCGCATTTTGGGCAGACGGACCCTGGCACTACGAGGCAGAGAGCTGGACCAGGTTAGGGTCCAGTGGGATTGTTATGACGAGGTCACGGCTTCATGGGAGGATACATCACAGATGAGATCACAGTACCCATACCTTTTTGATGAACTCCAGGAGGAAGTTCATGCCTAGGGGGGGAGGATGTGAGGCCTCACCCTGACCCGTCATAGCATCTTTCTTTTTCTGCATTTTGATACAGTGATACATTTGTTGATCTATTTTGGATTGAGACTCGAGATATGATATTTTGATGGTGATTATTATATTATGTAGGTGTGGATGTGAATCTAGAGTACATCATGATTTTTATTATGCATCGTTGATTAAGTGAATTATTCATGATTAGATTTGATTACTGCACATGATGATTATGTACTTATGATGTTCGAATATTATTGAATGAAAAATTGTGATTTGAATTGAGCTATACATATTGAGTTATGATACTAAATAGGAAATTGAATATGTATATTTCATGTAATGTTATCATCTTGAACTACTGATGCTCGAAGTGAAGTGTGCAGGTACGAGAACCATGGGAATTATCGGAGAACCAAGGTTAAACACATGTGTACTGAGTAAACCAAGGCTTAGTCCCATGTGGGATTAAAAAGCCTCGTTGTAATGTGAACTTGTCGTAAAAGTGAATTTTCTTGTGCATTAGTAGTTAGCTTCGTGTTGTCTTTCTTGGCATTTGTATGTAATGTGCAATTGTTAGTGTCACTTGACACTTGTAATATACTCATTTAAATTTATTTTATTCCAGCCACTTCTAGAGGCCAATAAGGAGTTCTAGGGGTCATTTTTTGGCATAATTTATGTATCTTAATGTTAGGGGTATGGGTTAGGAAGGTTTTGAGCATACCCTAAACCCCCTAGAGACTTTGGCAACCCTTTTTTTGACCCATTTACCCTTACCTACGAGATTGGATGGATCTCGATTCTTACCCAACTTCACCTTTCCTTCCAATCAAGCATTAATCATGGGGGGACAAGGGAAATCAAGGAGACCTTAGAGTCAAATCTGCAATTATGATTGGTGGGTGGGTAGAATTTGGAGCCCTTTTTAGAGGCCTTGGATAGAATTAGAGGGTGTTCACCCACTCTCTAATTTTAGAGACTTTAGGGTTTTGGAGGAGGAAGAAAAAGTGGATAAGCTCTTCTCAAATTTCCATTTCCATCACACTTGTGGAGGTTGGTTACTCTTCTCATGGAGTCTTTCTACTTGTGCATTAGATTAGCTTGTATCTTTCCCTCTCATGTATATGAATCTTGATTCTTGTTGTGGCAATGTGTTGTAAGGGAGGGATTTTGGGTTTGATTTCATGGTTTGATCTTGTTCTTTTGCTTGATTGAGGGAGTTCTTGTTTATGGGTGTGAGGCATTACTCACCCTTTGGGAAGGGAAGAAGTGGCCTATGGGTGGAGGGGTTAGTTGGGCTCTCCATGAGGTGAGAGTCTCTTCTCTTGGAGAAGAGGGATAAGTCCATGGTGTATGGGCACCATGGAAGCCATTGCATTCTTGTATTTTGAAGAGGATGTTAAGCAAAGTATGTGTATGAAGAGGCATTTGGATATGCATGGATATGTAGCCTTGAAGAGGCATTTGGATATGTAGCCTTGAAGAGGCATTTGAATACTCATGGTGAGAAAATTTGTATGTAATGGCATTCTCCCCTTGGAAAAGCCCACCTCCACCCTCTCAATGAGCTTGTAAGACTCATTTGTGTAACCTTGGAAGGGAGTAATTTGTTGTATGTGCATTGTGTAAATTGGGAGGAAGGTTTTGAGCATACCCTAAACCCCCTAGAGACTTTGGCAACCCTTTTTTTGACCCATTTACCCTTACCTACGAGATTGGATGGATCTTGATTCTTACCCAACTTCACCTTTCCTTCCAATCAAGCATTAATCATGGGGGGACAAGGGAAATCAAGGAGACCTTAGAGTCAAATCTGCAATTATGATTGGTGGGTGGGTAGAATTTGGAGCCCTTTTTAGAGGCCTTGGATAGAATTAGAGGGTGTTCACCCACTCTCTAATTTTAGAGACTTTAGGGTTTTGGAGGAGGAAGAAAAAGTGGATAAGCTCTTCTCAAATTTCCATTTCCATCACACTTGTGGAGGTTGGTTACTCTTCTCATGGAGTCTTTCTACTTGTGCATTAGATTAGCTTGTATCTTTCCCTCTCATGTATATGAATCTTGATTCTTGTTGTGGCAATGTGTTGTAAGGGAGGGATTTTGGGTTTGATTTCATGGTTTGATCTTGTTCTTTTGCTTGATTGAGGGAGTTCTTGTTTATGGGTGTGAGGCATTACTCACCCTTTGGGAAGGGAAGAAGTGGCCTATGGGTGGAGGGGTTAGTTGGGCTCTCCATGAGGTGAGAGTCTCTTCTCTTGGAGAAGAGGGATAAGTCCATGGTGTATGGGCACCATGGAAGCCATTGCATTCTTGTATTTTGAAGAGGATGTTAAGCAAAGTATGTTTATGAAGAGGCATTTGGATATGCATGGATATGTAGCCTTGAAGAGGCATTTGGATATGTAGCCTTGAAGAGGCATTTGGATATGTAGCCTTGAAGAGGCATTTGAATACTCATGGTGAGAAAATTTGTATGTAATGGCATTCTCCCCTTGGAAAAGCCCACCTCCACCCTCTCAATGAGCTTGTAAGACTCATTTGTGTAACCTTGGAAGGGAGTAATTTGTTGTATGTGCATTGTGTAAATTGTTTGTGAGCATCTTGTTGATCTTGTTGCATACCCGTTTAGCCTTGGTTCTCCAAGCTTGGGGGTGGTCTCATAAGAGACCTTGGTTGGGTGGTGAGCACCCATGGTTCTCCCCTTTGTTGCAGGTTTTGAGGTCAACACCCAAGTGGAAAAGCTTGAAGAAGTTTCTCTTGTTGAGCTTGTATCAACTCTCCTAGGTTGTTGTAATATTGACCTTGAAGGAGATCTTTCTCTCTTGTATATTGTAAAGAATTTCCATTATTGAGTTCATTGTAAAATAGTAGATGTATATGAAAAGGTGTATGTAATATGATGAAGTGAAGTAGCTCTTTTATGTTGATCTCTCATTGAGTATTCCATCAAAGTGTAATATATAATTGTAATGTAAATGCTTCTTCACCATAGAGATTATGTAATGAAATTGATAGGATGTCTATAATGAAAATGCAATGTATTTCTATCTTGTCTAATTGATTTTTGCTTCTTAAGATAGTGGAGTTATTTTCTTTTTAAAAAAAAGTTATTCAAGGTTGGCAAGAAAGGTTATGAAAATCATTCAATAGTATGTAAAATTTCATTAATATGGATAGCCATGAGACTCTTAATATTTGGATTCATAGTTGTAAGCTCACTGCAATCTATCTAATTTTAGATCAAACTCATACTTAAGAAGACTATACTTGGATGAAGAAACTTGATCATTCCTTATTCTCTTTCAAAAGAATTATCCATGGAATAACTGATAAGATGAGATGTCAATAAGAGACATATATACATTCTAGAATTACTCATTACCTTCTTGAGCAACTCTTAATTTGAACCACTAAGTGTATTCTAAACACCTCACCTATGACTAGTAAATAAAATAAAGAAATCAAGTTGTTGTAGTATTTGTCATATTGAAAAAAAAAGACACTTCCAGAATTTATAAGAGCAATTTTGCTCTCTGGAAAATGTATGGGGATAAAAATTATCCCCATACTACACAGAGAATATTCCTTATTTTTGTTTATACACTAAACAAAACTACCTAAACTAAAACATACTCTAATCTACCTATTACCATGTCATTTACTCACCAAATCATGTTTTATGGGGTCTTAATAAAGTTCACAAATAAAATATCACTTTTAGGCCTTCCCCACTTGTTAGTGGCCCCCACAAAGTCCTCTTCCTAGGCGCAGGAGAGAGGCATGGCAGAGATAACATTAAATTTTTTTATCATCATTCTTTTCCCTACGTGGGTAGAAGGACTTTTAGGAAGTGACACTTACCAAGGATTTCATTTGCCTTGCTTTTTACTTTATCTCCATGTAGACATGGCTGACATGGTATAATGGACTATCCACCTTTCAACTACCTCTTACATGCGTACCTTATTATGTTCTTAAAGATCTGACACCTTCTCTTTGTCATTAAAACAGTCCTTCCTCCTTGCTAGGCGCACCATCCACTTGGTCATCTTCTTGGGGAATGCAGCACACTTGTCTTGTTTGTTGCATTGACTTTAAACATCTTCTTAATTTTCTCTAGCCTTGGGTTGTGCGAAAATCCCATCCATGAGATTGGTGGGGCCCTCAAAGCTTGTCTTTCCTTTTGTCCTCTTAAAAGTGCGCTCCCCTTGGCTTTATGATTGGCTAGTGGGTGATGTAGGTTAGCATAGGGGGTAGACTAGCCTTTTTAGAATTTGAATTTTCTTTCCTTGCTAATTTTAATTATTTGTTATTCTTTTCCTTGTAATTATTAGTAAATGGGGTAATTAAGTTATAGGTTTGATGAGTTGTGTATAGAGTGAATTATGCACAAACTTTTCCTTATTAAGGATAAATTATTCTAGGGATAGTTTATAATGTTAGGCTATGGTTAGTAGATGATATCCTTATTTAACTTTTAATGTGTTAAAATATTAAGTAATGTTTTAGTAGGTCATGGGTTCAATAAGTGAATCAATTAGTTAATTAAGGGATGAGTACAAGATGTTTAGGAAATAATTACCTGTTGTTATGTTAGAATTCTTTTAGAGGAGAGAACATAGTATTAGAAAGTGATAGGTATGGTGAATCTTTAGGTGAGAGTTTTTGGAGCAGGACATTAGTTTTTAGGTGCCAATTATAATCCTTTAGCCATTAAATTCTAATTTTGGTAATTAATGAATTAGATTTTTAGTAGCAGTATTATGTTCCAACCTAACTAAGAATGATTTAAATGATTAATCTAGTATTTTTTTGTCGGGTTTATATTCATACACATCTAGCAGTGGAACCTCTTAACAAGATAATAGTCAATTCAATTAAAGTTCATCCTGATAGCAGGACCTACAACGTTTTCTTGATGAGGGCTTAGTTGAGATAGATTTCCCTTGATAGATCCACTTCTTGTTATTGTCATTACAAGCATATCCCTAACCATTTCCAGCATAGGCGTATCTGTGTTGATCTTTGGCTAAGTAGATCGAAGTACGTGACGATGACATATGTTATTACATTTCACCCTTAAAAAAAAATTTGTTACGTTTTTGGTTGTTTATTTTTTTGGGCATGACAAATTTAAAAATCCCTTCTTTTGTCACTTCTCCTAGGCAAAACTCATCACAAGTTGATGAAGATCCCTCAAAATAGGTTGTACTAAAAACTTCATCCAATTGCAAAAATTTATCTATTTGTTTATCATCCTGGAAGACCTACCAATGATTAGCATTATCCGGTACTTTTGGCCTGTGGACTATCTCAATTTTATACAAAGTCTGCTTGAAGCCTGTATGTGGTAGCAATAGGGATGAAGAGATGGCCAGTGAATCAGCTCTACTATTTAACTCTCAAGGAATGGCTTCTATAGAGAAGGCTTCAAATTCTTCTATCTCATCCCAAACTTGATTCCTATAATGTTTGAGCCTCTCATTTTTAGTTGAATACATCCCACGTACTTGCCTAACCACCAACTCTGCATCTCCTTTGGCTTTAAGCATTTTGATTCCCATCTTCTTTGCCTATTCAATACCTAGTAGAAGAGATTCATATTATGCGGTATTGTTGGTGTTATCAAAATCAAGCTTGAATGCTCAAGGAAACAATTCTCCTCCTAGAGATATTAATACAATGCCTGCCCCTGATCCCACCACTGCACAACTTCCATCAAACTCCAAAATCCATAGACCATTTGAATTATTAATGTTTTCTTCACTGTTAAGATGTTGAGGAAATCATATAATTGCCAAATTCAGACTCTTGATAAAGCACTTGAGCCTTGGGATCCTCAGATGGGAAAACCATGTATTTTGATTTTCCTTCTAGCCGCAACACCACTCTTTTTTCTCCGACTGGAATTATTGCCTAAGACCAATCAAGTTTTATCTCCCCTCCAAGATCCTGACAAAAATTTCTACTGAGAAGCATGCCATAACTCGTAGGAATATCTGCCACAAGAATAGTCAACTTGATCTTTTTACTGGGATATGCTGCTAAGGCTACTTGGGCATCTTTAATTTGTCCAACTAAAGGAACCTACTTGGCATCTAAGGCATAGAATTCACCAAAAGTTGTAGTGAGTGGAAGATCTAAAGCTTTAGCTACTGAGGCTGGCATGATATTGTCTAAGGCTCTTGAATCTATCACACAACTATTTAACTTGAATCTGTGGATAAACAAGGATAGGTAAAATGGATTAGGCTTAACACCTAATTTGGGATTTTTTTCTTGTACAGGATCTTTTCCTTCCTGAGAATCTTTTCTCTTGGTTGATTGATTTTTTGTACAGGCTTTTTTAACAAATGCAGCATTGGTTGTATCATTGTCTAGATGATCAGCAGGGGGCTGAGTGGACTTAACATGCTTAACTAGTCTATCTAATTCCCTAGGATTCATTCTTAGATATTTGGTAGGGGTAACTTGAATCTTTGAGGTTTCACAAAAATCAATAATATCAAAAGGAGTAGAACTATTTTTATTTGTTAAATCATCCTCCTTAGAAAAAGAATTTTTAAGATTTGGAGTCTTTTGTGAAAATTATTTACCTCTTTCCCAACGCTACGATGTGGATGGGGTATCAGCTACCTGAGAATTGTGGTAGCCTCTTGTCATCACAATGCATGCAGGGTCTTGTAATGTTGCCAGAATACTTCCTCCTCATTCAGAGTTGGATTCGTATTCTACATAAAAAATTTTAGAGTCGCCAGGCAACTGAGGATTTCCCTCATCATCGAATGATTCCTTTGTCAATTCTTGATTTACATGCATCTGCATTGATCAGATCATTTCTGGACATAAAGCCCTGTCATGATCATCTGTTGGGTGAAAGGTGCACATATTAGCCCGCCTAGGAGGAGCTTCAATTTGATTCTTATCAGCTGTAGATAAGGCTAGAGTCCTATTGCTAGGTCTAGCTTGTTCAATTACACCTCTAGATATATCTCTATACAAAGGGGGAAAGTTTGCATTACCTTTGGGAAGCTACCTTTTGAGAGTGATTACATCATTCATCAATTTTTGCAACATTGGATCAGAGGAAGACACGTTTTGATTATTAGGCACTTGGACATCCTTTCTCCACTTTCCTACCATGATGAGGTCATCCTCTAACTCGGTAGCTTGTTGTTGAGCAGCTATCAAGTCCGCTAGTCTATTCCTCCTTAGATGGAAACTAATATCTGGGGGCATTGAATTTACGAAGAAACACTGCTGATTTTCAAGAGTTGGCCTTTTCACTATAGGGATTTTATGAATGACCTTATTGTATCAAGCCACATAATCTCTCATAGGTTCGTGGATCTCCTTTTTCATTTGCATGAGCTAAGCTAGCAGAGAATGTTCATCATCTGCACTTTTGAAATGAGCTTCAAATGCAACTTTCATAGAATTCCAATTGGTTATAGATGCTGCAGGAGGTGTCCAAGCCAATCTGTTGCTCCATCTGTTAAGGTTTGAACAAAAAGTCAGACTGCTACGTCTTCTTGTTGTACACCTAAGATACCCATGGCTACATTAAAGGAATTATAATGTTCTTCCATAGCTACTTTACCATCACCGGAAAACCTCAGGAGAACATCTTTAGCACCTTTAGACAAAGCATGATGAGCTGCCAGAGCTAGTGGGCCTATTGCATTACCCCATGGTTGAGCCATAATGACTGTTGGAAAAATAGTCAATAAAGGAGGGGCTTGTATACTTGATAAATTTAAAGCTTGCCAATCACAGGTCTTAGGGGATGAACAAAAAGATTCTTTAGGAGGAGACAGGGGTCTACTATGAGCCTTTTTCTTTGAGGGATGAAGTCTTGTGGTCTCAAGATTTCTCAGTTCTTCAAAAACCTCATCAAAAATACCTTCCTCTTGTTGTGATCTAGTGTAAGGTCTGGACTCCAGCTTAGCGATTTATGGTCTTTGAATTGCTCTATCAACTATTGTGGCTTCTCGGGCTACGGGGAGACCTCTTAACCATTCACCAATCTCTTCCTCTTCTTCTAGTACTAACTGAACCTGTTGATATTGTTCATTACTTGTTTTTACTTTCCAGGCCAAATTATTTAAGTCTACAACAATGTCCTCCTGAGTGTCATGAAAATCTAAACCCGGTTGCAAGACTGGGGGAAGTTCAACTCTGCCATGTATTCTATCAGCAGGTAAAACCATAACCACTCTTTCGAGTCAAGCACAGACACTAGCTTTCTATTCCTTCCCCAGTAGAGTCACCAAAAATTGTTAGTAAATAAATTTGTCTTTTCTATTCTTGATCTTAATTTTCTCTATCACCCTTTACGAAATTTCAAATCTTTACTAACAAATGAATTAAACTTCAAATGTTTAATTCTCTGAATTGTGGTATAGCTCCCAATAATATCTTCAATGAATATATTTTACCAAACCATGCATTACTGCAAATATTTAACTTTTAACTAGAAAGTTACTAAGGCTATGAGCAATCTTTCATCAATATGATTCGATCACTTATGATCAATAACAAGATATCACTATAAAGCTCACAGGTTTGAACTAACAAAAACCATAGCTTTAAACTTTAATCTAATTCTGATTAACAAAATAAAATAACACAACTTAACCCAGGAAAAGATTTCATCCACTGAATAATACTCCAATAGAAGCCCACTCAAAAACATAAACCAACAGATTTATATCAAATAAGTTTTTTCATTCACTGGTAGAAAAGTCTTTTCAAATCAAGTTTTGCAAGAAACTTTAACTCTAAGCTATACTATTCTATTACTTTCTTCAAAAAACTAACTCCTTTCGAAAGTTTTTCCTGGCCTTATATAGCCATCTGGTACAACTTATCAAAAATTAAGAATGTCAATGAAACTCCCAGAGTTTCAGATAAAACATAACTACTTTGCATGAAAACTGGAAAGGAACTAAAAACTAACACCCTAAGAAAATGATTTCCAAGGAAATTCGTTATCTTCGGCTGAGCTGGATGATCAGGATTCAATTCGGTGAGGCCCTAGATGTGCATGCTTGCTTCCACTCCTCATGTGACATGGATGCACCAATGATCATGGCATGATATGGCAAACCGACGAGGGTGATCCGCTACGCAAATACCTTCCTGTCTTTGCAAATTTGTCCTAGGCTTGCCTTGTGAGACTCCAAGTGATCCACACAAGTGATGAGCATAGCTTCAGTATTCACCATGGAAGTCAGATATTCTATTGTTAGTTCTTTACTATCTCTGATCATAGCTATCCCCGCTTCCCATTCCTGAGTTATTTTGTCTGCCTTCTTCACGTTCTAAGTTTCCTCATCAATCAATACAATGTTTAAACATTTCAGGCCTTTTTGCATGATATCAATAAGGCCTTTTAAATCAGTTAGGAGATGGGTCGCTCCATCACAGCTATCCTTGATGATTGAATTCCTCCATTCTATACTTTTCATAGCAATGTACAGGACCTCTTCATTTAAACCTAGAACCGGTTTTTCTGCAAGAAATGTCATCATGTAATAATAGCTAATCTTTGTAAGTTGATCAGAATGCCACCCCATTTCTTCCTCTCTTTCCTCCACTCTGATAATTTGGCTAGCAGTTCTAAAATAACCTGTGTGAAATCCTCATGAGTTTCAATTAGCTGAGTGACATAATTTCCCCCTCACTGCATCATGCTCACAATCCATTTGTTGAAGACTTCAGCAATCATTTTATTCCACTGAATTTGATCCAATGTTTTACAAACTTCAGGTGAGTGGGGGTCAAAAGTATGAGGAACTTGAGTAAGGGGAAGTGGGCTAGGTTCTTGAATAGCTTGAATGAATTATGACAGTCTCTGTATCATTGCCTTCAAATCTTTTTTATCCTTCTCATCTTTAAAAGTCCTATGCAAAATCTTTCTTGTGGAAGTTTCTAAGTGTTTAGCATCTACAGCCCTACTGGAAATGCCAAGATCTATTTTCTCTATGATATAGCCATCAACTGTAGCCTCTAAAACATTCTTGTCAGTTTTGGGCAAATCCCTTTCCACTGTCCATCTCCCACTCTTTTCATCTACTTCAATCATGGACTCCATCTTGATTCTTTTGGGTTTCACTGAAGGCCCCACACATTTTCTCACCATGTCTTCCATAGGAAGAGTAATTGGTAAAACATTCCATTTCTTATTTGAAATAGAAGTCCCTAACCAACTAAGGGTTGGAGAGGGTGTCTGCAAAGCATCATTTTTTATTCTTGTCGGAAGTTTTTCTGAAGTTGTCTTAGCATGTGCCAGGGTCATCATTTCCTCCTCAACATTACTCAAATCAACTTGCTTAGCCATGTGGGAATCCATACCTTCAAGGTCTATGAATTCACTGTCCTTCACAACCTCATCGGCTTCCTTATCAACCTTCCTTCTTGGGGTTCTTCTTACTAATGAGGAAACAGGAGTAACTTTAATTGTTGGATTAATAGGGGAACTTTTCTTAGACCTAGTACCTGCAAAGGAAATAACTTTATTAGTAGTGGTTGTGGGGTTATCAACAACATTTTTAGCATGAGCATCTCTTCTAGGATTATGCCATTTTGAAGGAGGGGGTCTTTTACTATTAATCCATTTCTCAATTCTTTTTACTACACTGAGAGTCTTAATTGTTAAACTTTCCCTCTCCTCAACACTCCAATCAATTTCAGGAAGTGGAGTGCCTCTAACCCTAGTTTCAAACTGGTCATCAATGATTTCGGTACCATCATCTTCATCTATGGTAGAAACATCAACCTGAATATTAAATGCAATAATTTTCCCCAGAGTGAATCTAAACCACATTCTTCTCCACACTTTGAAATCATCATCGCAACCTTCCTAGTAATCTTCCATTTGTGAGATATGCTGAAACTTGGAAGGAAAACTAAAGTGTTTAGCTACAAAAACTTTGCTATCGAAGTCTTTCCTTAATGCAAATGTTTTCATATTCAACTTTCTAAGTTCATGCTCTAGGTTTAGTGCATCAGAAGATGTTTTACAGGTAAAATATCCCAATTCAACTAGGAAACAAGACTTAGCTCTACCTTTTCTCTCCTTGACTCCTTGGTGCACATAAGCTAATTGACGAGATACCTCAACAATTACCAGGCTGTCAAAAGCATAACGGGGTAATTCAAATGGTTCTCCTTCAAAACCACCTACTCTCAAGTATGTAAATCTTCTGAATTGAATGAAGAAACTTCCATAAATATTCACAAAAGACTTGGCTTCCTTAGACATTTGCTATTCAGTATTCCCCTGGAGCTCATGTGTCAATTTCCTGAAAAGCACACCATTTACTTTAAGGAAATTGACCATATAAAATTCCCTTTGAAGGTGATGGTAATAATCATAGATTTTCATATTGGGAATAGGTTGTTCATGGAATAAACCCTTCCATTCGCTGGTGCAGGATAAAATATAGAACAAATATGAGGACATATAAAAGCCACTACCGGTAAGGAAATTAGCCAATTGGTGGTTGAGTTCATCTGCTATTGTCTCAGCCCAATCTATGTGTCATTCTCCACCCAAAGTCACTTGAATATAAAAATACTTCCAATCATGCTAGTAATATGCATGTTGGTTTCCCTCAATCCTATTCAACATGATGACCAAGTCTGCCACCCCAGGTTTAAAATGATCTATAGTCAATGGCTTTGGAAGCTAAGACCCTCCTTTCTGAGCCTTCTGGCGCCAATACTGAGTGATCTCATTTCTGTACACCTGTCTCTTAGTATCAAAAACTAAATAAGAAGAACGTATGTTCCAGCCCTCATATGGGTATTTCTCTGGGATTCCTAGGGCTTTTTGCACTACCTCCCTGGTTATGAAAACAAGTGGGCTCCCATCAATTTTCCTTATGCACTTCTCCTGAAAACTATATCTCCTAGAACATTCCATAATTAATTCACGGCAAGGAGCTACTATAGGAAATGTGGCTACATCAGCTAAGCCACTTTGGATAGCTTTGTCTAGCATGGAGCCTAGGATAGGTTCCTTAATGCGGGCTATAATATCTTCTAGAGCTTTGGTTTTGATATGGGTATCTTCACAATTAGGCAGGGAACATAATAAGGGGGAAGTATTTCTGAAATTAGGCATGGGGTC
>BSBK01015087.1:5000-46429 GCA_027943335.1 Chamaecyparis obtusa | reverse complement strand
TAATATACACTTGATCTGGCAATGAAACTTTACTGGCAGACTTATATGACCAAAATGAACCTCCAAGAAAGAAATCAGATCATTCTGAGCACATACGAAAATTACCAAAAATAGTAACTTTCCATAAATAGCAGCTCTGCACAAAATAACCCTTATTGAATTCAAAAACAGAAATATTTTTGGGTGATGCAAGATTGCTCTTACCACCCAGGATGCTCCTGCATCATTATCACATGTAGTTCTATGTTTTATCATATGACATGATTATTTCTCAGCATATTATAGCACACAGTGTTGAGTTTCATCGTATCCTTTATGGGTTTTATCGTCCGATTTTTTTCTATCTATGAGCCTTTGCATACACTAAACTGGATGTCTTGCCTGATTGATCATTAATCCATGGCTTCCGTATATGTCTATATCAAAAATTCTAATTTTTTTGAAAATTATACACCAACTTGGTGGAATCATAACTTTTGATTCAGTGCTCAAAATTGTGAATTGCTTTCATCATTAGAAGATAATAAAAATCTCTAATTATAGTCTCATACATAGTGAGACTTCATCAACCAAATTTTTTTGATTGTTGACAATCTCCATGCCCAAAAATGAGAAAAACACCTTCAAAAATGAAAAATTACTAAAACTTAGAAAAATGCGAACAAAATGTAAAAAAATTTACAGTTTTGAGTTTCTTCAAAAGTCACCATACGCACTCATAGAATTCTTGGCACATAAAATTCAAATTCCCAAGAGATTATCATCATCACAAGATATCATACTTTGTCATCAAGAGAATCAAAATGATCACATCATGGCTCAAAACAAGTGGATTGGATCCTATAACCATAACAACAAGGAATAAGAGATTATTATTGCATCATTATCACAGAAAATGTAATCTTTCGAATCTTACCTTCAAGACTTCAAGAAAGAAAAGGATACATCATCTCATGAATACTCATTGACAGAAATCTATCCCTTTCTATTTGCTAATGATCAATTTATATCTTCATCTTCTTCAAGTAAGGACACTTCACAATTTCACATCAACTCTATCTTTGAGAAATATCAAATTCATAACAATCCAATCTCTGATAAAGATCATCTTCATGACCAACCTAACTTTGATCAAGAAAATGAAGAGGTTACATCACTTTTGGCTAAGAATCTTATCTATCAATCCTATGACAATAAAAAATCAGATTATCATGAACTTTAATCTCAGATTTCTTTGAAAAATAGAGGGGATCCAAATGTCCATTAGACAATTCATTCACTCCTATGGGACAATCTTATAAATCAGGTTTTGGAATAGTTTTTTGAAAACTATCTCATCACAATACCTCCAACCACTTCAAGGGGACTTTCATTCTTGAGTACCTATTGTATGTATCATTAAAATAATGAACATAAAACTCCAAATTGTATGGAGTTGAAACAAAAAATTGAAGGTCTCATTGATGATGACAAAATTGAAATTGAGAATCATAATGACTCATCTTATGAAGATATTTCTGTCAAGCTTGATCAAAATCATGAACCCATTTCTAGTAATGGTTCTCATGTTGTCTCTACCTCATCCATCATGCATTCATCTCCTAAAAACTCATCCAATATTCCTCCATTGAATAGAGAACTTAATGTTTTTCATGCTAACTATGTATATCCTGAAGGGCTACCTCTAAATGAGATTCAATCTAATATACATCTTTCTACAAGCCCCTTCCATGCTTCAAAGATCATATATCATAGGATTCCTTATGCTTCAATGTCTATCATACCTATCCTAAATGTTCCTTCATAATCCCTTAAAGAACCACTCACACATACCCGAACTCTAGTTTCATCATTAGAAGTGGTTCCATGTCTAGAGGAAAATCTAAAGTGTGAATAAATAAATATTAATAAATATCAAGATACCATCCATCATTATCTAATGGTTGACCAAAGTCCCATATCCCAAGAGTCTCATGATGATCCCCTCATTTCCATTCACCTCTTCCAATAGGATATCCCTCCACTTCCTATAACTTATTTGTCTCCCAAGAAAGATGAATATACTCCTTCCATCATCTCTAATGAGCTTATTGAAAATCGAGAGAAAATTAATCTTCCTAAATTATCCAATAATCCTTTTCAAGATCATAATATCCTAGAAAATCCATGTCATAATCCTCCATATCCATATCAAAAATATCCCATTTTTCCTACTCCTATGCATCATATTAAATCCTCCCAAGCTCCAATTTCACTTGTTGAACTTGCTCCTATCCAAGTTACCGATGATCCTATTTCTATAAATAAGAATCTTACAAATCAGAGTCTTGGCCATGATACTCACTCTATGAATGTTGATACCCCTATCGATTATGCATTTTTATCCTCTGAATCCATCCTTGGTCCTTATATCCCAAAGTTGATACCTTCATATCTAACATCCATATTGGTACCTTATATCCCCCCATCTACTATACCTCTTGCTCCTATCTTATCATCCACTTCTCCCATCATACATGAAGATCAACAAAGACATGTGTCTTTGAGAAATTTCCATCCATCCATCCATCTAAATCCATCATATAAGCTTCATTCATCCATAATTCCCAAGTCTTTTGGAACCAATTTGCATGTACAACATAAAAATAAAAAAATATAATAATCCACGTGCCTATGAAGATCACCATGTTCTATCTAATTAACATTTAGCTACAAAGAAAAAGGAAATATTCAAGAGACCATAAGGGTCCTCAAACAAAAGAAGAAAATAAAAAAAAATATGGGTTTTTAAATCCATCATGGAAGAATTGTTATCAAAAGAACCTAAAAGTAAATTAAAATCAAAACACATGTGGATTCTCATGTCTCTATTAAAGGATTTGAATATAAAAGAAAAATCAAAGTTGACATTCAAGCTTCCAAAGACTTCTACTTTGTATCCTTCCAAACAACTTACACCCTCTCCTTCATCCATTTTAGGTCCTTGTGTCCCAAGACCCACATCACATCCTACATCAATACCTCAAGAAAGCCAATTCATTCTCCCTCCAATTGCCCACTACCCTTCAAGGTGTGTGTCAATGTTGATCTTTCCAATATCTCTACCTAATTCTAATAGCCAACACCTAATTAATATCCTTTCATGTCCTTTGTCCAATCCATTGCATAAACATTTATCCTTATCCTCCATCTCAGTTCCCTATCATCTCATTATCAACATCTTTGAGCATGCCTCTCAATGGCCTTGGCCAATCATAGCATATCCTTCCAAAGGAGCGTAATTCAAAAAAGAAAAGAAAATAAAAATGTGTCATGGTGAAAACCTGGAAATAGGAAAATTGGTAGAAAAAGTAAAGAGAAATATATCTATCCTATGGTTAAAATCACTACTTGTGGCTCCTTGGGAAAGTACCATGATCAAAACCTAGTAAACATGCATGATTTTTAGTTTCTCCATCTTGCACTCTACACTTGGACCAAGATTCATCCATACTATCTATTTCATATGTATCCATACTTCCTCGTTTAGCTTTGAGCTAGACAAGGTTGAACTATCCATGAGCATCATATATCCTTCCATCTTATATCATTTCTATCAGCTTACTCACTTGCTTCCATCCATGTTACCTTGTCATGATCTTTCTTATCCAGAATTAGTCATCACTATCCCTAAGCATCCTTTCCCTATTCCCAAATCATTCACTCATAGCCACCATCACCATTTTGTTATCTCTATTGAGCATTAAAGGTTGTCATTAGTATCAATGGTTATCTACAATATTAGTTGGTTACTTAAATTGATCTAGTCGGTAACTAGAAGAAAAAAAAACCAGTCGGTTAAAGCTTTTACACCGAGCACCAGTACACACCGAGTAGTTTATATAGTGTTCACCGATGATCATAGAAAATGGCATAGTAATCAAGAATGGCACATTCTTCTATGCAAATGGTTACAATAGATAAAAAATGGTTTACCAAGATTGAGGAATATTTATTGTCAAGATACTCATTAAATGCAATGTATATCTTATATAATAGTTCGATCTAGGTCATTTTTCTACATTGTAGATCTTAGGGTTTTGTCTAAGATGTGTAACCTAATTTTGTTAAATTGGCATAAAGTGGTATGCTATATAAATGATTGTTTGCATCATTTGTGGTGTGACCTGATGTATGAATTATGGAGCACTTGAAGCACTTGCATAACTTCAAGTCCACCAGTTGACAGAGGAGATCAGTATTTAGAAGTTTATCAGATTAAGTAGAATCAGAGCAGGCTAACCGAACATTTTAGAGTAGAGATACATCACAGTAAAGGTGATATTTTGTCAGTACTTTATTGATTTATATCAGACAATCAAGTTGTCATTAGTAGATAATTTCCTATTTCTTTCTAGCAATTGTAATAGAGTTTTTGGCTAAATCTGTTAATAGAGTAGACTTGACAGTGTTATGTAAATCTCTTAACCAAGTGCATACTTCATTAGTGTTGTTAAAGTCCTATAACTAGGTATATCTAGTTGATCTAATATGTTACTCCTAACAGAGTAAGATCACCAGAAGTGATCAAAACTTGTACCCCTAACAGGAAAACATTTTCTATCTATAGTAGTGAAGAATTTGTGGGTGTCATCCCCACCGCATTTTTTACCTTCTAACAAGGGTTTCTGTGTTACCAAAATATTTGTGTTATGTGACTATTATATTGTTGATTTCAAGTTATTTACTTTCATAAGTTGAATGGATGAATGATACATGTATTAGATGCAAGGTATTTTGGAAGGTTATCACTATTTGTTCTTGTAGATCTGAAAGGTTAAGGAGTTAAAGTTTTTGTGGGCATTGATGCACCTCTCCCTTCTTAGTACTTATCTCTCCTAATTCCAACAATTGGTATCAGAGCACAACTCTCTTATTGAATAGTTTAATCACTGAAGGGTAAAGATCTAAGTCATGGAGAGGTATAAGATCGAAAAGACTATTGAGAATCAGAAGATTCAGATGCATATGTTTATTGAATAGTACAAGAAAGCCAAGGAAGGACTGAAGAAATTACTGGTTGAAAGGAAGAACCTAGCTATTCTGCAAAATGAGATTAGTTATCACGAAGAAGCAATTGATGATATATTTGATCATGTTGGATCTAGTTTTGGAAGTATTTCTGATGGATCTGAAAGCATAATCTTTGATTTGTCTGAAAAAAATCAACATTTAATTGAACAAGTGAAAGCACTACAAATCGGTCAAGAATCTCAGATGGTGAGAATGGTAGAGACAATGAACAATGCTAGACAAGTTGAGCAAGAAAGGAATCTGGCTATTGGTGACCGAACACAAATGACTGAACAACTTCAAGCAAAAGAAAGTGAAATACAAAGACTCACTGATCTCCATTTTCAAGCATCTAATCAAATGATGATTGTGAATGAAGAGGTCAACCGAGTAAAATGAGAATTGTCAAGAAACCTTGAAGAAGTTGCGAGACTCAGAGAGGAGAATGAAAAGCTGAGAAATGAAGTGAAAACTTAGCAACAACACAATGAAATGAAGAAATTGGCTGAGGATAGTTCAAAGAATATTTGGGAGAAGAGATGGGATAGGCTATATCGGCGAAGGAGAATCATCACATCAAGCTAAACAAGTCAACAACAATCAAAGTCAAAGACCTAAAATGTTGACATGTTATCACTGTGGCAAATTGGGACATACATCTAATGTGTGTAGAAGCAAAGCACAAGGTAAACCCCCTGTCACTCCTAAATTCAATGGATATTTTTATAATTGTGGTAAGTTTGGACACCAAGCTTATAAGTGTAGAGCTAAATAGAATGATATTGCTATCAATACTACTATGGAGAAAATATGCTATACTTGTAATAAACATGGACACACTGGACAAAAGTGTAAGGCTATGATGAAACAAGTATGGACTCCTAAGCAGAAAACACAATGCAAGTCATATCAACCAAAGAGACAAGGTAACTCTTATGTTTGGGATTATAACAATGGGCTAACTATGTTGCATGTGGTAGATATGGGCACATTGCAGCGAATTGTAATAGGAAAAGATGGGTTGGACAATCGAGAAGTTGGACAAGCACTAGGATGACATGTATGCACTATCATAAAGTTGGTCATTTAACCAAAGACTGCAGAGGCTGAGAACCAAAGGAAAATCATGTATTTGAGAGTGGATACACTATTGCAGATATCACGAAGATAAGGAACACTATGTGGAAAAAGGCATCTAATGAGAATCCTGAGTCAAGTAATGCTATCGATGAAACCTCGTCCACTAAATTGGGTGACATCGGTACCTCCACTTAAGGTGATATAGGTATGTATGGGACTAACATTTCAAAATGATCACATTTTACATATAGTTCCTTATATATGATGAGAATGTAATGCCCAAAATAATCAGACAAAAACACAACAAAAAATTGTTTTTTTCATTAAAACACTAACGAACACCTAGGACAACTAGGTTACACAATAGCCCATCGATGCAAATCTTTGGGAACATAAGCTCGCTTGGGTGAGTCACCCAATGACAAATAAGGGATCATAAGGCAAGCGCTAGCGTGCCTCCATCCCCTACATGGCAGAAGTCATTAGGCGATAGGGGGAAAGTATGAGTTTTTGTAAAGGGGGAAAAACTTTTCCCTATGTTTTCAAGTTTGTTTTAGGATAATACGGTCTATCCCTAAGAATCTTAAGGAATAAAAATAAATATTTGTAATAAAGAATTAAGTTGAGTTCTAGTATGATAAATAAAAGTCTTTGATAAAGCATTGATAAACTATATACCCTCCCTTCATTTTAACATTTACCAGGATATTTAATTGAGAAATTCTTTTAATAAATTTACCCCTAAAATTCATAATTTTTTTAAAGGTCTAGCCCCATATACAAATTTTATAACTATAAAAAAAAAGATCAATATCGCTTATATAACAACATAACAGTGCTTAACTCATTTTTGGTTAAACCATAAGAAAATGAAATAAAATAATAATTTTAAAGAAAATTCCTTAACTATTATATTTAGGCAAAAGTAACAATTTTTTTCAATAGAATATATATCATAATTTAATTTCTCCACACCTACAAAGGTATAGCCACATCACCAACATTATTAATAAAATTCCTAGGAAAACTAATATAATGTACCTCAAAGGAATTATAAAATAGAATTTCATTTTACCAATTTATTAATTCACTCTTTGCACAATAACATAGAAGGCCATAACTATCATAATAATATTGTTCTTAAGAGAATATTTAATCTCTCCAATAAAAAGGATGTATGAATAAGAAAAAAAGAAAAAAAAAGGCTTTTTCCCCCCCCCCAAACCCTAATTCAAAATTAGGGCTTGGGTCTTATTAAAACACTAAGAAACCCTAATACCTTCATTATTCTTTATTTTTTTGTGCAGGTTTGTAGAAGGATGAAGAAGCTATGCTTGTGTTGTGTATCTCACAAGTGTGAGAGGGTATGGTACAACAAGAGATCTCTTATTCCATAAGGGAGTCTCTCTCTTTTATTCCAGATAGACACCCATCTGTTGTGTTCTAAAAGTGGGTAATATATGTATTTGTATTTTGGCATATGTTCTATGTGTAAAGGTACCAAATTTGTTACATAGATCGGTTTCAACTATGTTCCCCCTTTTTTTTTATTGCCACTTTAAATGGAAACTAATATTGAGATTTAGTCTGTAAATATTGGCATGATCTGTGATTTTGTTTTTAATATAAATTTAAGTTTGTAAAAATCCCTAACAGTGCCACATGCGGCTAAGTCACGACAGTGACCAGTCACTTCCGTGACTATAGCCATGACAGAGACCATAGTCTCTATTGTGACTTCAATCACAATAGTGACTACAGTCACTGTCGTGCCTATAAGCCAGGACAGTACTTAAGCATTGTCATGATTTAGAGTCATGGCAGCGCTGCTACATGCGCGCAGCACTAGAGAGACAAGGACTTCGGCCCCAACACAATGTGAAACCCCAGTCTTTTTTTAAAATACAAAATTTGTTTATTATAATATTATTTATTATATATTATACATTATTTAATGTATACTATATAATATGTAATATTATATAATATATTATTACTATTTATTTTGCAACAAAATCAAATTTTGTATTATATAATATTACATGTTATTAGCAGTTAAATGACATTGTTTAATTCAGCTTCTTTTTTTTTAAAAGAGATGAATAATATATGATTATATATTTTATATTATGCATATTTTTATGTATAATATAATATATATAATATTTAGATATATACAAATATATTAATACCACTTTGTTAACATAGGGAAAGGAACAGAAAACATAAGACTATTATTTAAAATAATTTACTGTTATAAATATATATCTATATAGTATCATGCTATATATACTTTATGGTTTTATTTAAAACAGTTCCACATTTGCATCAGATTTAGGAAAGGAACATATTAAGTTCTTATACATTATATAGAAAATAAAATATAAAACAAATTTATAACTTTATACATATAATTTTCTTACCTAAGTTAAAGTTTTAGTTTTGTCATATTTTCATACATATTTTAATTGATATTCATTCTCTAGCCTAAATATTGATTCTGTCTACTACAATCAATTTTAGCATTTGAACTTCTAGGTTCTTGATTTATAATTTTGATAAAAGAAAATAAACATATATTTTTAGATATGTAATCCATTAAATCCAATCTGTATAAACATATTGTTCTGTTGTAAACTGAATTTATAACAAATCTTATTATCAAGTTAAAATGTATAATCCTTATGGCTTCAATTTAGTAACAACATGCTAGTTATCTGCATATAGAATAGACATAATGTTACTGCAAAAATCTGGAATAAAGTAATAATAGTAATAATCATTAAACAACATTAAAATACACTTCATAGATACAAAAAAATTCAACTTCTAATGGGCTAATAAAATTAATTTAACCTTCTTGTACATAACAATTTCATATTACATATTGTTAATATGATTTAGAACAATAGAGAGGGGAGGTGAATCAGTTGTTCTCAGGTCCTGATGTATAAAATGATCTCATAAACTTATCCTTAAATCAGATCCAAAACCAAAACAAACTCGGTCATCACTGATTCAATAATAGAAACATCTAACAATGCAGTCCACTACCCAACTGTAACTTAACTTGTAAAACATAGCAATGTTCAGATCTAAACATTCACACAAGTATAAACACCAGGTTTTATAGTGGAAACCCAATTTGGGAAAAACCACTTTGTAACATGCTACTATTATTTTCACTCTTCTGAAGTGAGCTCGGTAAAAAGCCAATCTTGTCAAAGGTTACAATACACAGTGTCAAATGTGACCCGATTAAAGGATTTCAATCACCCTGTTAAAAGTGAGCCTAGTCATAGGAGTTACATACACTCCATTAGAATGCAACCTTGTTCAAAGAATTTAACATATGACTGTTAGGTCAACCTCTGTTAAAAGGATTTTGACTATTACAATGGTTAGAAAGTAGCAGCAGTATTATCTAAAAAATATGCAACTCACTTTGCAAATATTAGATCTAATTTTGTACCCTAATGCCAGTTTAATGACTTTGAACCTTTTCCATTTCCATATCTGATCAACTCGGAATTTTTCATCAAGCAATCACCACACTTCTGCTTCATCCTTTTTTTCTTATTCAGTCAATAAAACTTTTCCTCTTCCAGCATTCTCTGTTCACCATTTGCATACATATCACAATGTTTAGGTTCCCTTATATTTTCCTCAATTAGGTTAACTCATCTTTTTCCACTCAATCTCATTCATAGATCTTAGGGTTAGGTCAGATTCATTGAATCTACCTTCTTTATGTTCTTTGGCTCATTTTCTAGAATCATCTCAAATCTCTTAAAGATTTACAATAAAACATTTTACAAAGTATTTAATGCTTCCAAACAATCAATAAATAAAGTCAACACGTTTTACATAATCCAAGAATTCAACAATGTCGGCTCGAAAATTAAATTCTGTTCAAATATAAAATTGGTGATGCTCAGTCAATACTGTGATTGTTCACTCGGTCTTCATGTAGAACGCTCAGTCAATACTAAAATTGTCTCCTCAGCTTGCACTATCTTCCTCGACAATTTACCAGTGCTCCGTCGACACTATAATTTTGCTCGGCATATACTAACTTGGTTGACACTAACATCACTCGGCTTAAACATGATTTTTCCATTTTTTGCTCGGTTCAGCCTACCAGTTTAGTCTTCAATCTTACTAAGATAAACAATACATTGTCTTATCATAGTGCAACATATTCAAGTACACTTTGAAGTATCAAGATAACTCAACCTTTCCCTAGGTGCTATTGTTACCAACCTTGCTGAGCCCCTTAGCAACACTCAAATAGATATAGTACTTCCCTAAGTAGCAATAGTCTTACCAATTAAGGTTTGACATCAATGACAATACAACAATTGTTTCAATTCAGTTTCCAACAATCTCCCTCTTTGGTATTGATGGAAACACCATATGATATCACCTAAATAACACATGGATTACCAACCATTCCAAAATCTTATCTATCCATCAAAAACTTATTTATAATATCCTTAGCTTCATTCTGATACAGAATCCTATAAGCCTCACTCTTGTGACTGTCAGAAGTATTCAAATCTCCCTCTATCCTGATTCTTCATTTCAGTTCATCATGCTTTTTATTTCTTTTAGTTCCATCAGCTCATCAACTCTTAGTTTTTTAGTGTCATGTGTTATCATATCAGTACATTCTCCATCTTTGAAAAAAATGCTAAAGCAGCAACTAAAACTTACATCCATTAGATGTAGATAATATCTGTGCAGCTCAGTGTTTCTCCCTCTGTTATCTTGCTTATGACTGATTCATTATCTTTGCTTCTCTTCACAACTCTAGGCCAGCCCTAAAGTGTGACAATCTTATGCATCAATTTGTCAATTGTTCTGCTATAGCACATTTGATGCAATGCTCCTAGCTTGTCTAGGTAGCCTCAGTTAGGGGAAGAACCCCTAATTGACTTCTCAAATACTCATGAGCTTCTCTGGGTAAAGCTTTAGTGAATATGTCTGCTAGTTCTTCTTTTGTATTCACATATTTCATTCAGACTTCTTTGTCTTGTACTAATTCTCTCAAGTAGTGATACTTGATTGCAATGTGTTTGGTCTTAGTGTGCATCACTGGATTCTTAGAAATATTGATAGGACTTGTGTTGTCACAAAAAATAACAACTGGTTCAGTAATTTCTTTTTTCATGCCTATCAAAAATTGTTTTATCCATAGCAAGTTTGAACAGTTCATTGCAACAGCAACATACTCGGCCTCGACATTAGATTGGGAAATGCAATTTTGTTCATTACTTGTCTAGCAGACTCATCTCTGTCCAAGAAAGAAAGCTCCACCACTTGTACTCTTTCTATCATCTACATTTCCTAGCCAATTAGCATCTATATAAAATCAGAGTTCAAATTTGTCATCCTTCTTATAATATAGACCATCGTCAACAGTTCCTTTCAAGTATCTCATAATTCTTTTC
Organism: Chamaecyparis obtusa; assembly: GCA_027943335.1. NCBI lineage: Eukaryota > Viridiplantae > Streptophyta > Pinopsida > Cupressales > Cupressaceae > Chamaecyparis > Chamaecyparis obtusa. The sequence continues at coordinate 34,844 of BSBK01015087.1, read as the reverse complement.
ATAGCCATCATATGTGTTTCCTTAGGATTAGCAAAGAATCTTGCCACAATCTGAACAACTAATGCAATATCTGGTCTGTTGTGTACAACATACTACAATTTTCCAATCATAGATCTATACAGTGTTTGATTCACTTCTTCAACATCATCATTCTTAGATAATTTTTTGTCTAGTAACCATAGGAGTTCCTACTGGTTTAGCATCTTCCATCCCAAAAGTTTTTAGTATTTCATTAACATACTTAGACTATGTAATGAAAATTACATTCTTCCTCTGATATACTTGTAAACCAACAAAGAATTTGATCTCACCAAACATACTCATTTCAAATTTAGTTTTCATTTCATTTGAGAAACTTTTACATAATGCATCTTGTCCACCAAAAATAATGTCATCAACTAAAATTTTTTCCAACAAGATACCTTTACCTTCTTCAACCTTCATGTATAGATTGCTTGTCTCATTTGTTCTTGAAAATCCAATCTGTATCAAGTAGTTGTGCAACCTCTCATACCATGCTCTAGGTGCTTGCTTCAATCCATATAATGCTTTTTTTAGTTTGCACACCATGTGTCTTCTATTTGGATCAATAAAACCTTCTGGTTGTTCTACGTAAACTTCTTCTTCTAGTATACCATTCAAAAATGTAGACTTGACATCCATTTGATATACCTTGAAATCTTTATAAGTAGCATATGCAAGTAGAGTTCTTACTCCTTCCAATCTAGCTACAGTGGAAAATGTCTCCCCATAATCTATTCCTTCTTCTTGTGCATAGCCTTTGCATACCAGCCTAGCTTTGTTTCTAGTGATTTCACCATTTTCATTCATCTTATTCTGAAATACCCACTTTGTTCCTATAACATTCTTATTTTTAGGTCTCAACACCAGAGTCCAAGTATCATTCTTCTCAATCTGGTTAATTTATTCATTCATTGCTTGTATCCAGTCTTCATTCTCCAATACTTCTCTAGTTGTCTTCGATTCAAATTCACATAGTAGACATGTTGGATCCTTAGTCTTACTTCTAGTCTGAATTCTAGTATCTTTGTCTCCAATTATCTGTTCAGGCTTATGATGTCTTCTCACATATTTTGCCAAAATAGGTTCAATTGTTCTCTCCTCTATTTCATCATTTTCCTCAACAATATTTTCAAATTCAACTTTAGAATGCTCGACAACCTCTTCATGATACTCAATAGCATTTTCTTGTAGCTCAGCTTGTTCTTGTTCTCTCTTGGCACTATTTTCCTGATGCTCGACAACTTTTGTCTGTTGCTCGACATTGCTTACCCAAGACTTGGCATCAGGTGCAAGTCGGTTACTTTCCTCTTCTTCTTCTTCTTCAATGTACAAAAAAAATCTATAATCTTATGGTTCTCTTTTACTATTAGCTTCATTTCTTTTTGCATACTCCTCAATTTTTACATTCACACTTTCCACAATTTTCTTAGTGTTAGATTTCAAACACTTATAAGCTTTACTTTTTGTGGAGTACCCTAGGAATATGCCTTCATCACTCTTAGCATCAAACTTTCCATTCCTAGTGTCTTTTAATATATAGCACTTACTTCCAAAGATTCTAAAGTATTTAACAATCGGTGCATGTCCATGCCATAATTCATAAGGTGTCAGATTTGTACCTTTCTTGATCTATACCTAGTTAAGAGTGTAGATAGTAGTGCTTATAGCTTCTTTCCAATATCTTTGTGCCACATTCTTTTCAATCATCAATGTCCTTGCACAATCCAATATAGATCTCTTTCTCCTTTCTGCTATACCATTCTATGGAGGTGTTCTAGGTGCAGACATTTGTCTTTCCTCTATCATTGCAAAATAGATTAAATTCATTTGATGTAAATTATTCTCCTCGGTTAGATCTAAGATATTTTAGGTTCCTACTTGTATCCTTTTAAACCTTAGCCAAATACCACTTAAAATATTGAAAAGCTTCAGATTTTTCTTTTAAAAACATCACATGCATCATCCTAGTATGATCATCAACAAATAAGATAAAGTATCTAGCACCATAGTAACTTTGTACACCCACAGGTCCACAAAGGTCAGTATGAACCAAATCTAAAATGTTTTCAGAAGTAAAGGATTTTCTCTTGAAACATGACTTTGTCATTTTTCCTAACTGGCATTCCTTGCACATCACATTCTCAAGTTTCTTCAATCTAGGTAGATCTCTTACCTTTTTGTTCTTACTTATCTCTACCTGATTGTCAAAGTTAACATGACACGGCCTTTTATGCCATAACCAACTATCATCAAGTTGTGCAATCAAGTATGTTTCTTCAGATAGGTCAAGATAGAACAAATTATGTCTAGTCTAATCTCCACTTCTAATCAGTTCTCCAGTAGCATTAAATATTTTAGCTTGCTTGTGATGAAATTCCACTCAGTAACCAGTTTTGTTAAGCTGAGCAACACTTAGCAAATTTTAATTAAGACCCTCAACCCAATATGCATTTTCACAAGATATCTTATCAGTTAGTTTAATCAAACCTTTTCCTCTAACAAGACATGGTGCATCATTACCAAATTTTACACTTTTACCTTTGCAATGATGCAAGGTCTCAAACTTATTTTTGTCACCAGTCATGTGATGTGAACAACCACTGTCAATAATCCATTTATCATTCTTGTTCACATAGGATATTAATGCAGTTTTCTCATCCTCATCAGATTCATCTTTCATTGCCACATAAACTACCTCAATTTCAAAATCACCACTATCAGTGTCAATCTCTTTTTTAGCAATGTAACAAGATTTCTTACCTTTTCCCTTGTAGTCTCTATTCCATCAGTAGCTTCTGTCATCTTTTCTATCTTTGTGTTTGCTTTTCCTTTCATCATCTTTATCCTTCATGTCAAGACATCTAGTAGCTATATGACCAACTTTATTACATGCAAAACATATAATAGGGAGTTTACCTTTATACTTTCCTTTTCCCCTTCTCAGTCTTCTAGCCATAAGACCTTCTAGATCTTCTAGGTCTTCATCAGAAGTGTCACTATCACTTTCACCATCACTTTCACTTTCAGTTTCATTGATTCATCTTTCTTTTTCTTTATTTGGCTTGTTCAGAACTAGCTATGACTTAAAAGAAGATTGAACATTTCCAATAGTTCCAAAAATGAAATTATCATAATTAGAGAGTTCAAACGTAGTCAGTTTACCAACCAAACTTTCCAAGGTAAGCACATTAGTAGAGTTACATCTAGATTCTTGAATAGCTAAGATCTTAATAGCATATATAGGACGCAGGGTTCTTAATAGTTTCCCAATTATAGTTTCATCATCAATAGTCCCATTAGCTCCTCTAATAGCATTCACAACTTCTTTTATTCTACTACAATATTGTGCAATGTTTTCACCTTCTTGCATTCTCATTTCATCAAACTTACCTCTAAGACTCTCAGCCTTTTCTTTCAACACATTCAAGTCACCACCATAGATCCTTGCAAGAGTATCCCACATATCCTTTGCAGTTGTCTAATCCTTAATGTCCTCAAATTTTGGATAGCTAGGGCAGATGCAATTTCCAACATTGCCTGATTGTGTTCTTACTTAGATCTCATTTCTTCGACAGTCAAAGGTGCAACAGGTGAGACATAGTTGTTCTCAATGTAGTACTTTGGAGAATGACCAATACCAGCCAGATGTAGCTTCATCAAGCTTTTCCATGCAAGGAAATTCTCTTTGTTCATCTTCAATACCTCCTTCTTATACATCCTGATCATTTGGTTCAAGCCCCTTTAAACTTGATATCTGTCAACACTAATAATAAGAAACTCAGCTCTGATACCAATTGTTAATATGATCTAGAACAATAGAGAGGGGGGGTGAATCAGTTGTTCTCAGGTCCTGATGTATAAAATAATCTCATAAACTTATCCTTAAATCAGATACAAAACCAAAACAAACTGGGTCATCACTGATTCAATAATAGAAACATCTAACAATGTAGTCCACTACCCAGCTGTAACTTAACTTGTAAAACATAGCAATGTTCAGATCTAAACATTCACACAAGTATAAACACCAGGTTTTATAGTGGAAACCCAATTTGGGAAAAACCACTTTGTAACATGCTACTATTATTTTCACTCTTCTGAAGTGAGCTTGGTAAAAAGCCAACCCTGTCAAAGGTTACAATACCCACTATCAAATGTGACCCAGTTAAAGGATTTCAATCACCCTGTTAAAAGTGAACCTTGTCATAGGACTTACATACACTCCATTAGAATGTAACCTTGTTCAAAGGATTTAACATATGACTGTTAGGTCAACCTTTGTTAAAAGGATTTTGCTTGTTACAATGGTTAGAAAGTAGCAGCAGTATTATCTGAAAAATATTCAACTCACTTTGCAAATATCAGATCTAATTCCATACACTAATGTTGGTTTACTGACTTTGAAACTTTTTCATTTCCATCTCTGATCTTCTCGAAACTTTTCTTCAAGAAATAACCACACTTCTCCTTCAGCCTTTTCTACTTATTCAGTCAATAATACTTTTCCTCTTCTGGCATTCATGTGCATACATATCACAATGTTCAGGTTCTCTTATATTTTCCTCAGTTAGGTTAACTTATCTTTTCCCTCTCAGTCTCATTCATAGATCTTAGGGTTAGGTCAGATTCATTGAATCTACCCGCTTTATGTTCTTCGGCTCCTTTTCTAGAATCATCTCAAATCTCTTAAAGATTTACAATAAAATGTTTTACAAAGCATTTACTTCTTCCAAACAATCAATCAATAAAGTCAACAAATTTTACATAATCCAAGAATTCGACAATGTCAGCTCCAAAATTAAATTCTCTTCAAATATAAAATTTTTGATGCTCGGTCAATGCTGTGATTGTTCACTCAGTCTTCATGTAGAACACTCGATCAATACTAAAACTATCTCCTTGGCTTGCACTATCTTCCTTGGTAATTTACTGGTGCTTGATCGACACTATAATTTTTCTCGACATATACTAACTCAGTCGACACTAACATCACTCAGCTTAAACATGATTTTTCCATTCTTTGCTTGGTTAAGCCTACCAGTTTAGTCTTCAGTCTTACTAATATAAACAATACATTATCTTACCATAGTGCAACATAGTCAAGTACACTTTATAGTATCAAGATAACTCAACCTTTCCATAGGTGCTATTCTTACCAACCTTGCTTAGCCCCTTAGCAACACTCAAATAGATATAGTACTTTCCTAAGTAGCAATAGTCTTACCAATTAAGGTTTGACATCAATGACAATACAACAATTGTTTCAATTTAGTTTCAAACACATATATGCTAGACAACTAATTTAATAAGCATTTTATAGTTGCAGTAAATTCACCCTTTTCTGAGAAAATAAAATTATATTAACCTTTCCATTCCATATCAAATCCATATAACGTATAAGCAGGGAACTGACTCTAAATTCATTTAATAGTTGCAGGAACTTGAACTTTTAAGAGAGCAAATAAATTCACTAAGACTAATTCAAAAGTTCAACTAGTATAACTTGTCTTAATTCCAGCTCTTATTTTATTACAAGTACATTTTTATAGAAGGAAAATTGAATAGAGAAAGATCTCTCAAGCTGATACACCTAAAAATGATCTTTTTAAAATTTTCCAATTTTAAATTTGAACTTCAAACTTGGACTTCTTCTTCAAACCATGTAACCAAACCTGCAACACAAAGACTTCTTCCGCATGGCCATGGAGGCTCACCTACCAACCTAGGCCATTACATGGCCACCCCCAAGCTAGGGGAAACAAGAATAGGATGGGTTACATACAAACAACACAAGCATAAACATTCATGTCACAATTTGGTACAAAGACTTCTACAATTTCCTCCCAAGCTTACACATAGGACTCCAAGGAATAAATCCATAGATGGGTGAAGGTGGAAACTTCTCTTATGGAGACACCTATCTTATACCAAAACAAAGATTTCAATAAATTTTCACATACCTTCTCAAGGCCCTTCCAAACAAACTACTCAATTCCATGAGCATCAATACATCCCTTATGACCCCCATACAAACATAAGAAGGCCCGCATGGATGCCCATACATCCATGTTCTCATACATAAAGAATTCCCAACTAAGCCCTTCACCCCAAGTCCTCAAATCCTCCCAAGGATGAGGAGTAAACTTGCACACCCATAAACATGAAACAAATCAAGAAGACAAACAAGATTGAAATCAAAATCATAGAATGAAACCACTCAATACAAGATTTAACACCTAGTACTACAATTTACAAATTTCACACTAGTTCATCTTTTCAATACATATACAAAATAATTACATGATAGAAGCCACCAACCTTCTCCTAAGCAAGGGAAAAATTGAAAGGTTGGAGAAGAGCTCCTCTTGACTCAAAACTTTCTTTCCTTCTCAAGACTACTAGCCCAAACACTCTCTAGCCCTCCTCTCACTCTCCAAATCTAGCATAAACAAGATGATCAAGTGTGTCCTTCACTAAGTCTCTCTCCCCTAAAGACATTCAAACATTCCTCTCTCATCCCCTTTTCCCAAAATAAATTAGGTTTCTAGATATGATAAAATGACACTTGCCTTTGCTATAGAAATGGGATGAGATTCAACACATGGGAAAATGAAGCAACCTAGAGAACATTTCCATTTTCGTTTATACCAAAAATGGCCCCTTTGGAGAGACAAAATGGTGGCTTAGGGAAGTTGAAATAGAAGAAATAGGCCCCCTAACCCATGTACTAGACTTGGGGCACTAAAACCCACCCTAAACTACACCCTGAGACTCCACAGAATCCCTCAAAAACCTCAGTTAAACTTGCATCCGAAAATGGAGTATCGGTAACATAAATCTTGGTTCCTTAAACCACCTACCTAGCCTAGGAATACTCAAGACCAACTAAGGAGAGGGTGGGGTCCATATTCCACTCAAGCATGCCACATCATCACCATGGTGTCAAGGGACACCTCACATAAGGACATATCACATAACACATTTGGCATGCTTAGTGGATAAATTACATTTATATTTTCACAAAATAAAATTTTACATTCAAACATGCATTTACAAATATTGTCAACCACATACACACATGCATCACATTTACAAATAAAATCATGTTATGACGAGGTCATTCTCTTTTTAGAGCTGACCTTGGTTTCAAAATGATTGCACTTAGATCCATTCTTCTTTCCCCAAATTACAACCATGGCCATATTCCTGCACACTCAATTTTGATGTCAATACATCATAAAATCTTTGCATTAATAATCATTTCAAAAGTGAAGTATTAACATCTAAACTTGACAAATTTAAATAACTAGATTTCATGAATCATTACATAATCGACATTATACCCTAATTCTTCAAGCATCAAAATATAAATTCTATTTCCACATAAGCATGTAATCCTACGCTAATCATAGAACCATGATACCACCAATGTTTACTATTCTAAAAGATAACGTAACAAAGACAGAGTGTAGAATTCATATATCATAGATAAGCATGGAAGAAAAATGAGCATAGAAAGAGTACTACTAACATCATCATCATATAGATCTATAACAATCATCTCATAAGATCTAGTGATAGCATACATAATCCAAAATAGGTCAAATGTCTGTACTCAAAGTATCATCTTGATGAATCAAATGTCAAAAAGAATGTTGAGCTATGATGGGTCAGGGTAGGACCTCACATCCTCCCCCCCTAGGCATGAAATTCCTCCTCAAGTTCATTAAAAATATCAGGGTACTGATCTCTCATCTATGTTGTGTCCTGCCACAATGTTGTAACCTCATCGTAGCAATCCCACTTGACCCTAACTTGGTCTAGCTCTCAACCTCGAAGGGCCAGGGTCATGCAAGGAAGTGTACATATTTTCTCCAAAGCTAGCCGTCCATCTGACTCCACCTATAAAGCATCCCAATCAATAAGATGAGACTCATCATATATATACTTCCTCAAAATAGACACATGAAAGACATTGTGGATGCGCGACAGGCTAGGTGGCAAAGCTAAATGGTATGCGACTGGGCCTATCCTCTCCAAAATATCAAAAGGTCTAACAAAGTGAGGGGCCAGCTTAGAATCATTTCCAAAATAGATTGGGCTCTTATGCGGCCACACTCTCAAAAAGACTCTATCACCAATCATATACTCTCTATCAATCCTCCCCACATTTGCATACTTTTTCTGTCAATTCTGGGCCTCTCTAAGATGCTACCTAATCAGATCTACCTACTACTCCATCTGTCTAACCAACTCTAGACCAATGGAAACTTTGTCCTCAATCCTGTCCTAGCTCAATGGTGTCCTACAAGCTCTTCCATACAAGGCTTGATATGGAGACATACCCAAAGATGAATGATGCCAATTATTATAGGAAAACTCAACTAAATGTAGGTACTCCTCCCACCTAACCTAATGATCCATCACATACATGTGTAACATGTCCTATAATACCTGATTAACCCTCTCAGTCTGACTATCCATCTCTGGGTGATATGCTGTGCTAAAATTGAGCCCGGTGCCCAAAGCGGTCTATAGCTCTCCCAAAAAGATGAAGTAAAGAGTGAGTCCCTCTCTAATATGATTATGTAAGGAATGCCATGAACTCTAACAATATCCCTCAAAAATAGTTGTGCCATTGCAGGTGCTGTAAAAGTAGTATGTATTGGTGAGAAGTGGGCTACCTTAGTCAACCTATCCACCATCACCATAATGGCATCATGGCGATGAGATGACATAGGAAGACCAACTATAAAATCCATGGATATAATGTCCCACTTCCACTCTAATATCTCATGAGACTGCAAAAGTCCACCTGGATGATGGCACTCCACCTTAACCCACTAACACTCTAAGCATCAAGCCACTACATCAGCAATGTGTGTCCTCAAACCCGGCCAATGTTAAAGTTGTCTCAAATCTATGTGCAACTTCTTGACTCTGGGGTGTGCTACATAAGGAGCTCTATGAGGCTTGAGGATGATGAAGTCTCCCAACCCACTATAAGAAAGTACATAAATGCATCCTCTATGATGAAGAAGGCCATCAGACTCTAGAGTATAATATGTGAACTTCCTCTCCTGGGATCTCTGAGCCTGAACCATCTGTATAACCTCTAAATAGAAGGCATCCTCCTATAAATGTTGTAGTATGCACCCTCTCAAATCTATGCTAGTACTCATAGCTGAGAGCTCATGGCATCTCCTGCTCAAGGCATCTACTACCACATTCTCCTTACCCTTGATGTAGTGAACATCAAAATCATACTCGAATAGAAACTCCATCCATCTCCTTTATCTAGCACTGAGATTTGGTTGAGTGAATATATACTGGAGACTTTGATGATCTGAATGAAGCTCAAATCTATGGTCCAATAAGAAATGTCACCATCTCATCAAAGCATGCACCACTACTACTAGCTCAAGGTCATGGGTAGGATAGTTAAGCTCATGAGTCTTGAGCTTCCTAGACTTGTAGGAAATAGCCCAGCCATCCTGCATCCGTACTGCCCCAATCCCATCTAAAGATGCATATGTGCATACCACAAAATCTGCTAAAGGATCAGGTATCACAAGAATAGGTGCACTGGTAAGTGCTATCTTGAGCTCCTAGAAAGCTCTCTCACACCTCTCGGTCCACTCAAACTTCTTCCCTTTCCTCTGAAGGGAAGTGATAGGATGGGCTACTCTAGAGAAACCCTTGACAAAATGTCTATAATAACTTGCAATGCCCATGAAGCTCCTGACCTTTGTTACACTAGTAGGTGTCAGCCAATCCATAATCACCCTAATATTAGATGGGTCAACTAAGATCCCATTTCCTGATATCACATGGTGTAAATGGTGAACCTATGTCCAGAAAAATGAACACTTTGGCAAGTTGTCATACAATTGATTATCTCTCAAGCACTACAAAACTTGTCTCAAATGCCCCTCATGCTCATGCTCATCTCAAGAGTATATCAATATGTCATCCAAGAATATCATCACAAATCTATCTAGAAATGAATGAAATACTCCATTCATGAGATTCATGAATATAGTTGGAGCATTTGTGAGTCCAAAAGGTACCACAGTGAATTCATAATGTCCATATCATGTGCAGAAAGTAGTCTTGTGGATGTCACTATCCACGATCCTCAGATGGTGATACCCCAAATTCAAGTCTATCTTCAAGAACACTCAAGCTCCTTGAAGTTGATCAAATAAGTCATCAATCCTCAGAAGGGGATAGTGATTCTTGATGGTCACCTTGTTCAGCTATTAATAATCCATGCACAACCTAAGAGATCCATCCTTCTTCTTAACGAATATGATGGGTACACCCCATGTGGATACACTAGGATGAATGTGCCCTTTTTCCAAGATCTCCTCTAATTGAATCTTGAGCCTGTTGAGCTCATGTGTAGTCATCCTATAGGTTGCTCTAGAAATAGGCTCTGCTCTTGGTACAAGATCTATATGAAAGTCCACTACTCTAGGTGGTGGCATACCCAATAACTGTGAAGGAAATACATCTAAAAACTCTTATAGAATAGGGTGGTCATCAAGATAAGTCTCCTTCTCTACCTCCTCCTCTCTGTTAGTGATGGTGATAGCATATAACTAACATCCCTTCTGCATGCACCACTTAAGCTTCATAGCATAAATCATACGAAGGGATACAAGTCTTTGAACTCCTGCAATAACTGAAGTCACTCCATCATCATCTAAACACTCCACTATCTTCTTCCTATAGTCCATCTTGGCTCTTTGGGAATAGAGCCAATCCATGTTGAGAATGACATCATAGGATCCAAGAGGTGTAACACAAAGGTCAACTGAGGTGGTAAGGTCTATAATCTACAACTGGAAACCTCTCACCAAGGAACTAATAGATACCCTAGCTCCTGAGGCTAATTCAACTTCCCAACTAACATCCTATCTAGCTACCACTAGCCCACATTGCTCCACTATGAAAGGTGAAATAAAAGATTTGGTGACCCCAGAATCAAAAAGGATAGAAACACTACTACCTCTGATCATTCCTGCAGCCTCAATGACTATGGCCTAGTGGTCATCCTGGCGGTTATCAATTGCAGCAAATACTCTGTGTGATCTGCCCATGTCTCTTACAGTAGGTGCAAAAGCTACCACTCTTTGACTACCAACTGAACGGCCTATAGGACAATCCTTAGCTATGTGCCCCATGGCACCACATGTGTAGCACTGTCCTCTAGCCTGTAGCTATATACCATGAGGCCTAGACTGCTACTATCCTCCTCTAGCACTAGACCTACTGAATCCATCTCTAGAAGCCTGAGACTGTCCCCTCTGATATCGTCGAGATCCCTGTGAGTCCCACTACTTGGGCTTAGAGCCCTACTATCCCTGAGAAGATTTCTCTTTCTAGTTTTGTTGAGACTGATGTGGCTACTGCTGAGGTGTCCTAGATGATCCTGATGAGTTCTTCTAGTTTCCCTTCCAATGAGACTTCTAGAAACCAAGAGGCTGAGATGTGGCATTCTAGTTTTGTGACTAGTCCCAAGCATCATGAGACCTATTATGGATCTCCTCAACTACCATGGCCCTCTCCACTATATCACATAGATCTCTTGTAGGTACCATATGCACTTTGTTAGCTATGGCATAGTTCAACCCCTTGATAAAGTGATTGACCTGGAGTTTCTCATCCTTCATGTAGTCCATATAAGGAAGGAGTTCAAGAAACTTGTTCTCGTACTGGGCTACTGACATGCCTCTTTGTTGTAGGTCATGAAACTCATCGATGTGACACTGTCTGAAATGCTCCAACATATATTTGGCTTGAAATCTCTCCAAGAAGATCTCCCATGTGAGGGTGTCCATGGTAAGATGACTCTTAACCTCCTCTTGCTTCCACTAAGTAGAAGCATTCCCTCTTAGCATGTGTACTGCAAAGCATGCCTTAAGGTTTCTCTCATAAGAATGCAACCCAAAGCAATGCTCGAGGCTTAAAATCCAAGCCTCTGCCTCTATCCCAGTCATGGATCCTAAAAAGGGTGGCGGCTGTAGTCTAATAAGGTCTTTGATCAGGTCCCATGTGTCCCAAGGTACTCTTGACACTAACCCTAGTGGTGGCTCCAGCATGTGCACCGACTCGCCCTCATGAGCTACCTGCTTTGCTACTCATCTAGGAGGGGGACTCCTACTCTACTCTCATATCCCAGCCTACTGGCCTCTCGGAGCTAATCTATCCATAATGATACCGGCTAGATTATGTAAAGCATTAAGGATGTCCTGATTGGGATTACGTGGTGGTGGAGGGGGTCCTTGCTCACCACCTACTCCCACGATTGCTTGCTCATCTCCCTCTATTGCCACATGACCACCTCTGGGTCTCCGCCCACATTGGCAAGCACTACGTATCACTGGAGGCATCCTGCACGTAGGACAATAAAATGGTAAGTTTGGCAAACATAATGGGTTAAAAGGTTCCTAGAGTAGAAACTGCACTCTGATACCAGAATGTAATGCCGAAAATAATCGGACAAAAACACAACAATTTTTTTTTTTGATTAAAACACTAACGAACACCTAGGACAAATAGGTTACACAATAGCCAATCGATGTGAAGCTTCAGGAATGTAAGCTCGCTTGGGCAAGTCACCGAATGACACATAATGGATAATAAGGCAAGTGTTGGCGTGCCTTTGGCCCCTATATGATGAAATTCATTAGGTGACAAGGGGAAAGTATGAGTTTTTTTTAAGGGGGAAAAACTTTTCCCTATGTTTTCGAGTTTGTTTTAGGATAATACAGTCTATCCCTAAGAATCTTAAGGAGTAAAAATAAATATTTGTAATAAAGAATTAAGTTGAGTTCTAGAATGATAAATAAAAGTCTTTGATAAAGCATTGATAAACAATATACCCTCCCTTCATTTTAACATTTACCAGGATATTTAATTGAGAAATTCTTTTAATAAATTTACCCCTAAAATTTATAATTTTTTTAAAGGTCTAGCCCCATATACAACTTTTATAACTGTAAAAAAAAAGATCAATATCGCTTATATAACAATATAACGATGCTTAAATCATTTTTGGTTAAACCATAAGAAAATGAAATAAAATAATAATTTTAAAGAAAATTCCTTAACTATTATATTTAGGCAAAAGTAACAATTTTTTTCAATAGAATATTGATGTAGCACACAATCCTTTGTTAACAATAATATTCAATTACCAGATAAAGACACAGATTTGAAACCTTCAATATTTCTCATTCATCACTGACTGCCTCTATAATTCATTGCAAACTCTTAAGTAACCAAAATACTAGAAAAAAACAAGAAATCCAAAAATTACCCTTTTTGGCAATTTTTTTCCACAGGTGTTTTTTGCCATTTTTGGTAATTTTTGAAACAACACCTTAAAAGCTAAGATTTTCCCTAAACATACCCTCAACTAAGTTAGAATGAATTTCCAACTAATATCCAAGATTTGATAACATAAACTCAAATTTATTACAAAATAGAACTTTCTAAAAACTAGAGAAAAAACACTAAAAGTTGATTCCCAAGCCCGAGATGAAACTTTCAGCTCCTGAAAATGTGCTAAAATGGACCCCAATTGATTTGAGATCCACTAGCAAAACAAATTCCACCACCTGAGGCACGCACCCGAAAAAAATTAGCAAAAACCCAGACCTGAGTCAAAAGTTATGGCCTCTGGAAGTTTCTGTATGAGATGATGACCTACGAAGGGCACTGCATCATTCTCCCCTTCTTTAAAGGAACGTTTCTCATACAAGTGGTTGTCTATTACCTACTACAACTTTGTGGGGTCCAATTTCATCACTTCCCATTATGAGATCCAGGTGTTATCTATTGCCAGTAAGCCCTCCCACTGAATCAGGTACCTAGTATAATGACCATTCCGAGTGACTGTAGATTGCTTGTCCAGAATGTGGGCAATCTATTCCTTCTTTTTGCATGGAAGGTGGTGATGCCAATCCATCTCATCTGTACTAGCTAGCTTAGGTAGTTCTCCATGAAATGCATATAGATCAAAAACATTAAACATAGGAGAAATGTCCAGATCATCTGGTAGACAAACCTCATAAGCATTATCATTGATCTTCTTCAAAATTTGGCAAGGACCTATATTTTTATATTTCATCTTATGATATGTGCCAATGGGAAATCACTCACACCACAAGTACACCATCACCAAATCACCTGCATTAAATACCCATCTCCTTCTACGGGTATCTGCAGCAGCCTTATATCACTCATTGGTATCCTGTAATTTACTCCTCACATCTTGTTGAAGTTGTTGAAGGTGTTCAACAAATGCTTCCCCATCATCACTAATTTTGTCTTGCACAGGGAGTTGTACAAGGTCCAAAACACCTTGAGGATTCTTACCATATACAATCTAAAAAAGGAGACTTTCCAGTTGATCTATTAACAGAACTATTGTAAGAAAACTCTGCTTGAGGCAATGCTAAGTCCCACTGCTTGGGCTTTTCATCAACAATACACTATAACAAGTTTCCCAAACTTTGATTGACTACCTTAGTTTGCCCATTAGTTTGGGGATGATAGGCACTGCTGAACTGCAACTCTGCTCCCATCTTCTTCCATAAGGTCCTCTAGAAATGACTCAAAAACTTAGTATCCCTATCAGAAGTGATAGTCTTTGGAATGCCATGGAGTCTAACAACTTCTGAGAAAAATAAGCTGTGTATCCTAGTGGCATCATTAGTCTTTTTACAAGAAATAAAATGACCCATCTTAGAGAATCTATCAACAACTAAAAAGATAGAATCTGTACCTCGCTGGGTGTGGGGATTCCCCAATACAAAATCCATACTCACATCTATCCATGGCTCGATGGGTGCAAGTAGGGGTGTATACAATCCTATGGTTTGGGAGTGACCCTTAGCCACTTAATAGATTCTGCACCTTGCCACATACTTAATAATGTCCCTTTTCAGTTTTGGCTAGTAGTACTTTTCTTCAACCAAGGCTATTGTCTTGTCCTTCCCAAAGTGACCAGCCAAACCACCACTATGAAATTCCCAGATAATATATTCCCTCATGGAACCAGCTGGTATACAAAGTCATTTCCCTTTAAAGAGGTAACCATCCTGCATAAAGTATTCTCCTCTCATGTGATCTAAAAGATTAGTTCTGGGTTCTTTAATCTTCTCTATAATTTCCCAAAAATCATCATCAGCCTCATACAAAACTTTAAAAGCATCAAAACCAATGACCTCTGATTCCATTGTAGTTATGAGTGTAACACACCGACTTAGGGCATCAGCAACCTGATTCTTCTTTCTAGACTTATGCTTCAAAATAAAATTATACCCTTGCAAGAAAGACACCCATTTAGCATGCCTACTATTCAATTTCTTTTGTGTGTTCACATATTTCAAGGCCAAGTGATTTGTAAATAGTGCAAATTCTTGTGGGACCAGATAATGCCTCCAATGCCTTAAGGCTTGAACAATAACATAAAATTCTAAATCATAGGTAGAATAGTTCTTCCTTGCATCATTTAACTTTTCACTGAAAAAGGCTATTGGTTTACTTGTCTGGCTAAGAACATCACCTATCCCAACATGGGAAGCATCACACTCTACTTCAAATACTTTATCAAAATTTTGAAGTGCCAATATAGGAGCTTCAGTTACCTTTTTCTTCAAGAATTGGAAACTCTGTTCAACATCTGTTGTCCATGTGAATTCCCTTCCTTTCGTACAATCTATGATGGGTGCTATAATACTACTAAAATTCCAAATGAACTTTCTATAGAAGGTTGCCAATCTGTGAAAACTCCTTACCCTTGTTATGCTGGATGGACTAGGCCATTCTAGTATTGCCTTGACCTTTTTTGGGTCCATCTGAACACCATCTTCACAAATGACAAAACCCAGAAAAGTCAAACTATTTTGTATGAATCTACACTTCTTTAAATTTGCATAGATCTTGTCTTTCCTCAGTACACTCAAGATGATCCACAAGTGTTTGAGGTGGTCTCCTTTGTTTTTTCTATAAATTAGGATATCATCAAAATAAACTACAACAAACTTACCAATGTAGGGTTGTAAAATAGTATTCATCAATCTCATGAATGTACTTGGTGCATTAGAAAGCCCAAATGGCATAACCATCCATTCATACAAGTCATCCTGGGTCTTAAAAGTTGTCTTCCACTCAT
Source organism: Chamaecyparis obtusa (assembly GCA_027943335.1). Lineage (NCBI taxonomy): Eukaryota > Viridiplantae > Streptophyta > Pinopsida > Cupressales > Cupressaceae > Chamaecyparis > Chamaecyparis obtusa. The sequence continues at coordinate 18,631 of BSBK01015087.1, read as the reverse complement.
CTCCTTCACAAATACAAATCTGGTGGTATCCACTTCATAGATCAATCTTGCTAAAGTATTTGGCCCCTACTAATTCATCCATCATATCCTCTATATGAAGAATAGGAAACTGATACTTGATAGTAATCTTATTAATTGCTCTACTATCAGTACACATCCTCCATGTTCCATCCTTCTTTGGGGTCAACAATGCTGGCACAGCACATGGGCTCATGCTTTCTCTAACTAGGCCTTTCTCAACTAGTTTTGTTACTTGTTTTTTGAGCTCTGCATGTTGTGTTGGGTTTAGTCGATAAGCTACTTGATTAGGAAGAGTTTCTCCAGGAATCAGATCAATATGTATTTGTATATCCCTTTTTTGTGGGAGACCGTCAGGTAGCTCATTTGAAATAACATCAGAAAATTCTTCTAGTATCTTTGTTGCATCATGTGGTATTATGTCTTTTAGTTCTTCTCCCCTTTTTACTACCAATGCATAGCAGCAACTTGTCACCTTCATTTCTTTGACAACATCCTTTGTAGACAACATGGTCTCATTCTTCCTTTCATCCTTAAGTGGTAAGAGAGTCACTTTATAGCCATCCTTCCAGAATGTATATGTATTTTTATCTCCATCGTGCATGATCTTCCTATCATACTGCCACGGCCTTCCCAAAAAAATATGACATAGCATCCATAGGAATAACATCACACCATATCTCATCCTTATAGATTTTTCCTATAGTAAACCTAACCAAACATTTTTTATCAATAGTAACCTCATTTCCTTTCTTAAACCATGCAATATAGTAGGGACGAGGATGTTTCTCACATTGTAGATTTAATTTCTCTATCATTTCCTTAGCTAGCATATTCTCACAACTACTCCCATCAACAATAACATGGCATACCTTTTCACCTGAGGTGCATCTAGTTCAGAAGATGTTGGTTCAAAGCCATGATTCATCAGAGCTCTTTGCAGGGACTTCTTCCTTTTCTGGAATGATCATTGATCTCCTCATCATGAGAGTTTCTCCCACGTCTAGTAGGACTTCTTGCTCTATTCTTGCTTCTATGAATTCTGGCTGAACTAGGTTCACTCTAGGTTGTCCTCCTTGATTTCTTTTTGGCATGCTATAATTTGCACATTCAAAGGCTCAGTGTCCTTCTTCTCCACACCTAAAACAAGTGAAAGGCCTTCTCTAATTTTCCTAGCATCTTCTGCTTCCGTGGCCTCATCCTCATTGGAACCCCCTTCCTCTTTCTTGAGTTGGAGGATCTTGCCTGGTGTCTATAATTTTTTTGAATCATTGAAAAGGATCTCCCCGACCATTATTAGAACCTTCTCAAAATCAAGTTGAGGTACCCCTTCAACCACCTCTATTCCTCTGGTTATATTGCCTATTCTACTTTTCTTTAGCCTTTGGGGCTAGTTGGTAGGCTTCTTCCTTACTGTTGACATGATGCATGCTCAACTCATCTTGGATGGAGAATTTTAGGCCATTCATATATCTAGCAGCCATCTGCTCATTATTTTCTTGATGCTCTATGTGCATGGATAACTTGTAGAATTCATTTGTATAGTCTTGCACTGAAGACAAGTTCTGTTTCAAATTCTGGAACTTGTGAAAGAGGGTTTGTGAATAATCCATGGGTAAGAATTTTTCTTTGAGCTTTTTCTCCATCTTGCTCCATGTCTTAATCTTTTCCTTTCCTTTCTAGTTCATTCCTTTTGGATATGATCCCACCATATCATTGCATGTCCTTTTAGTTTTGTGCATGCGAACTTCATCTTCTTTTCTTCTGTCATAGGCTTCCATTCAAAAAAATTTCCCATCTCATTTAGCCAATCTATTAATTCTTCTAGCTTAAGACTACTAGCATAGTCTGAAATGTCAACCTTGATTGATTCACTCCTTCCTTCCAAAGCCTTGAGAACTCTATCTTCATAGCTCATTTCTTCTAGCCTCTCTTCTATATATTCTTCATTTTGGTCAGCACCTCTTTGGTTTCCCTCTTCATCAGATTCATTCCCTCCTTGTATCCCTTGATTATCCATTTATTCACTGAGTCATTCAATCTATCTCTACATATCCAACATCAATCTTTGCATCGGCATTAGGCCTCATCTTCCTCTCCCAGCCATCTTCCTGCTCTGATACCAAATGATGTAGCACATAATCCTCTGTTAACAATAATATTCAATTACCAGATAAAGACAAAGATTTTAAACCTTCAATATTTCTCATTCATCACTGATTGCCTCTACAATTCACTGCAAACTCTTAAGTAACTAAAAAACTAGAAAAAAATAAGAAATCCAAAAATTACCCTTTTTGGTAGTTTTTTTCTAAAGGTGTTTTTTACCATTTTTTGGTAATTTTTGAAACAACACCTAAAATGCTGAGATTTTCCCTAAACTTGCCCTCGACTAAGTTATAATGAATTTCCAACTAATATCTGAGATTTGATAACATAAACTTGAATTTATTACAAAATAGAACTTTCTAAAAACTAGAGAAAAAACACTAAAAGTTGATTTCAGAGCCCGAGATGAAACTTTCAGCTCCCGAAAATGTACTAAAATGAACCCCAGTCAATCTAAGATCCATTGGCAAAACAAATGCCACCACCTGAGGCATGCACCCGAAAAAATTTAGCAAAAACCTAGACCTCAGTCAAAAGTTATGGCCTCTGAAAGTTTCTATATGAGATGATGACCTACGGAGGGCCCTGCATCAAATATATATATCATAATTTAATTTTTCCACACCTACAAAGGTATAGCCACATCACCAACATTATTAATAAAATTCCTAGGAAAACTAATATAATGTACCTCAAAGGCATTATAAAATAGAATTTCATTTTACCAATTTATTAATTCACTCTTTGCACAATAACATAAAAGGCCATAACTATCATAATAATATTGTTCTTAAGGGAATATATAATCTCTCCAATAAAAAGGATGTATGAATAAAAAGAAAAATAAAAAAAAGGCTTCCCCCCCCCAAAAAAACCCTAATTCAAAATTATGGCTTGGGTCTTATTAAAACACTAAGAAACCCTAATACCTTCATTATTCTTTCTTTTTTTGTGCAGGTCTGTAGAAGGATGAAGAAGCTATGCTTGTGTTGTGTATCTCACAAGTGTGAGAGGGTATGATACAACAAGAAATCTCTTATTCCATAAGGGAGTCTCTCTCTTTTATTCCAGATAGACACCCATCTGCTGTGTTCTAAAAGTGGGTAATATGTGTATTTTTATTTTGGCATCTATTCTATGTGTAAATGTACCAGATCTGTTACACAGATTGGTTTCAACTATGTTCCCCTTTCTTTTTACTGCCACTTTAAATGGAAAATAATATTGAGATTTAGTTTGTAATTATTGGAGTGACCTGTGATTTTTTTTTCTATATAAATTTGGGTTTGTAAAAATCCCTAACCATGCCATGTGCGGGTAAGTTACGACAGTGACCAGTCTCTATCATGACTGCAGTCATGACAGTGACCAGTCTCTGTCGTGACTGCAGTCACGATAGTGACCAGTCTCTGTCGTGACTGCAGTCACTACCATGGCTCTAAGCCAGGACAATGCTTAGGCACTGCCATAACTTAGAGTCACGACAGCATTGCTACGCGTGTGTAGTGTTGCAGCGACAAGGGCTTCGGCCCCAGCACAATGAGAAACCCTAGTCTTTTTTTAAAATACAAATTTTTTTTATTATAATATTATACATTATTTAATGTATAGTATATAATATGTAATATTATATAATATATTATTACTATTTATTTTGCAACAAAAACAAATTTTGTATAATATAATATTATATATTATATATTATACATTATTTTATGTATAATATATAATATGTATATTATTATATTATATAATAATATAGGTTATTAGTAGTTAAATGCCATTTTTTAATTAAGCTTCCTTTTTTTTTAAAAGAGATGTATAATATATGATTATATATTTTATATTATACATATTTTTATGTATAATATAATATATATATAATATTTATATATATACAAATATATTAATACCAGTTTGTTAACATAGGGAAAGGAACAAAAAATGTAAGACTATGTTATTTAAAATAATTTACTGTTATAAATATATATATCTGTATATATATCTATATATTATCAGTATGACTTTATCATTTTATTTAAAACAGTTCCACATTTGCATCAGATTTAGGAAAGGAATAGATTAAGTCCTTATACATTCTATAGCAAATAAAATATAAAACAGATTTATAACTTTATACATATAATTTTCTTACCTAAGTTAAAGTTTTAGTTTTGTCATATTTTCATACATATTTTAATTGATATTCATTCTCTAGCCTGAATATTGATTCTGTCTACTACAATCAATTTTAGCATTTGAACTTCTAGATTTTTTATATACAATTTTGATAGAAAAAAATAAACATATATTTTCAGATATGTAATCCATTAAATCCAATCTGTATAAACATATTGTTCTGTTGTAAAGTGAATTTATAACATATCTTATTATCAAGTTGAAATGTATAATCCTTATGACTTCAATTTACTAAAAACATGCTAGTTATTTGCATACACAATAGACATAATCTTACTACAAAAATCTAGAATAAAGTAATAACAATAATAATCATTCAACAACATTAAAATACACTTCATAGATACAGAAAAATTCAACTTCTAAAGGGCTAGTAAAATTAATTTAACCTTCATGTACATAACAATTTCATATTACATATATGCTGGAAAACTGATTTAATAAATATTTTACAGTTGCAGGAAATTCACCCTTTTCTGAGCAAATAAAATTGTATTAACCTTTCCATTCCATATCAAATCCATATAACATATAAGGAGGGAACTGATTCTAAATTCATTTAATAGTTTCAGGAACTTGAACTTTTAAGAGCGCAAATAAATTCAATAAGACTAATTCAGAAATTCTACTAGTATAACCTATCTTAATTCCAGCTCTTATCTTATTACAATTACATTTTTATAGAAGGAAAATTGAATAGAGCAAGATCTCACAAGCTGATACACCTAAAAATAGTCTTTTTAAAATTTTCCAATTTTAACTTTGAACTTCAAACTTGGACTTCTTCTTCAAACCATGTAACCAAACCTACAACATAAAGACTTCTTCCACATGGCCATGGAGACTCACCTCCCAACCTAGGCCATTACGTGGCCACCCCCGAGCTAGGGGAAACAAGAATAGGATGGGTTACATACAAACAATACAAGCATAAACATTCATGCCACAATTTGGTACAAAGATTTCCACAATTTACTCCCTTCCCAAGCTTGCACATAGGATTCCAAGGAATGAATCCATAGATGGGTGAAGGTGGAAACTTCCCTCATGGAGACACCTATCTTATACAAAAACAAAGATTTCAATAAATTCACACATGCCTTCTCAAGGCCCTTCCAAACAAATAGCTCAATTCCATGAGCATGAATACATCCCTTATGACCCCCATACAAACATAAGAATGCCCTCATGGATGCCCATACATCCATGTTCTCATACATAAAGAATTACCAACTAAGCCCTTCATGCCAAGTCCTCCTCAAATCTTGCCAAGGATGAGGAGTAAACTTTCACACCCATAACCATGAAACAAATCAAGAAGAAAAACAAGATTGAAATCAAAATCACACAATGGAACCACTCAATACAAGATTCAACACAAGGTACTACAATTTACAAATTTCACACTAGTACATCTTTTCAATGCTTATACAAAATAATTACATGATAGAAGCCACCAACCTTCTCCTAAGCAAGGGAAAAATGGAAAGGTTGAAGAAGAGCTCCTCTTGACTCCAGGCTTGCTTTCCTTCTCAAGTCTACTAGCCCAAACACTCTCTAGTCCTCCTCTCACTATCCAAAGCTAGCATAAAGAAGATGATCAAGTGTGTCCTTTCCTAAGTCTCTCTCCCCTAAAGACATTCAAACATTCCTCTTTCATCCCCTTTTCCCAAAAAAAATTAGGTTTCTAGATATAAGATAAAATGACACTTGCTTTTGCTATAGAAATGGGATGAGATTCAACAGATGGGAAAATGAAGCAACCTAGAGAACATTTCCATTTTCGTTTATACCAAAAAATGGCCCATTTGGGGAGACAAAATGATGGCCTAGGGAAGTGGAAATAGAAGAAATAGGCCCCCTAGCCCATGTACTATACTTGGGGCACTAAAACCCAACCTAAACTACACCCTAGGACTCCACAGAACCCCTAAAAAACCTCAGTTAAAATTGCATCCGAAAATGGACTATTGGTAACATAAATCTTGGTTAGTTAAACCACCTACCTAGCCTAGGAATACTCAAAACCAACTAAGGAGAGGGTGGGGTCCATATTCCACTCAAGCATGCCACATCATCCCCATGGTGTCAAGTGACACCTCACATTAGCACACATCACATAACACATTTGGTATGCTTAGTGGATAAATTACATTTATATTTTCACAAAATAAAATTTTACATTCAAACATGCGTTTACAAACATTGTCAACCAAATACACACATGCATCACATTTACGAATAAAATCATGTTACGACAATGTCATTCTCTTCTTAGAGCTAACCTTGGTTTCAAACTGATTGCACTTAGATCTATTCTTGTTTCCCCAAATTACAACCATGGCCATATTCCTGTACACTCAATTTCAATGTCAGTACATCATAAAATATTTGCATTAATAATCATTTCAAAAATGAAGTATTAACATCTAAACTTGACAAATATAAATAACTGGATTTCATGAATTATTACATAATCCACATTATACCCTAATTCTTCAAGCATCGAAATATAAATTCTATTTCCACATACACATGTAATCCTATGCTAATCATAGAACCATGATACCACCAATGTTTACTATTCTAAAAGATAACGTAACAAATGCATAATGCAAAATTCATATATCATAGATAAGCACGGAACCAAAATGAGCATATAAAGAGTACTACTAACATCGTCATCATATAAATCTATAAAAATCATCTCATAAGATCTAGTGATAGCATACATAATCCAAAATAGGTGAAATGTTTGTTCTCAAAGTATCATCCTAATGAATCAAATGTCAAAAATAATGTCGAGCTATGATGGGTCGGGGTAGGAACTCATAGAGCACATACCAAATTTGCATAAAAATGGATGCATTATGGTTTATATGTTAAGAGCTAGCAAAGTTACATAATCAGTAAAATGAAAGACCAAGAGTTGGTTACTCATTGGTAATCAGTATTCAAGGTTAATCAAGCACACGTATCAACTGACGAAGAAATTATGTGTTAACCGAGTGGATAAAAGTTTATGATTGTTACTGAGCTGACAACTATTATGAACAAAAAGTACATCAAGCATTTAATGCATGAAAGTTTGAGCAAGAATACGGAAAAGTCTATAAATACATGACAAATGAAGTTTATTTTTACATTGCGATCTCGAAGAGCGAAGATTTCATAGAAAAAAGTTCGAGGTAAAAGGATTTTTAGAAGGATTCAAGGCTACTATAGATCAAACCGACATCACTCTTCGATGATTTTGAGTAAGTACATTTGCTACTAAACACTTTATTAACCTGTTGCTTGCCGAAACCCTAAATCAATTTATGGCATCTACATCATTTGCAAGAAAATCACACAATATTGAGGAAGAAGTAAATCTGATTGTTAGAGTGAACTTTGACAAACCTAAGTACAAAAAAACACCCCAAGATTGCATCAAAAATAGATTCAATGGGCACTTTTTCAAGCATCCCAGATAGGGTTTTATTAATAGAAGATGTATAGTCATACATTCACTACAAGATTAGAGAAGTAGGAGATTTTGAGACTATTGTGGCATATCAACAATTGTGTGGCACTAATGGAAAATTGAGAGCATGATATGAATAGATTGAGAAATTAGGGTTATCGTGTGCCGTACACTTTCCACAATCTTTCAAAACAAACTAGATAAGGATTATATTGAGTCAGTATCATGATGGAAAATTATGGTTGGATAAACCATTAGAGGTCACAAAGAAAATGATCAGTAGGGTTACTAGCTACCCTACAATTGACAAGACAAAGGATTTCTGAAACTCTTCCTGACCGAATGTTGAGAAGAACACTAGAGCTACATGGGATGGTCGAGCATTCAAGATTTCATCAATGAGACCCAGCAGTAAAATTTGTGGCCCATGTGATCGGGTACAAAATATTTCAATCGAGCAGACTAAATAATGTACCCTGTAGTGCAGTCGACATGGCACATAAAATTGTGTAGAAAGATCACCAGATTGATCTTGCAGAGATACTGCTAAACCAATTACAGGAAAACATGAAGACTATAAGGTCAAAGAAGTCAAACACATGTAAGTTTGGTTCACTCCTTGTTTGTTTATTCTTCTATCTACAAAAGTATCTCCCAGGAGTTGGTAAAGTAAATTGGACAACAGATAAATCAATCATTGTATAGATTACTGAGAAGATGAACAAGTTAGGAGATGATTTGAATAAACATTTTAATGAGTACTTTAAAGAATTTTAGACCAGGATGAATCAATGAAGTACAATTCCATGGTAATTAGTTAATAAATTTGAGACAGATATTTATTTTCTAGTAGACAGATCATTCCATGATAAGAGTAGTTGAACCTAGAATCAAATGGCTAGCACCTATGGGATATGAAATGAACTATGATTTCACTTTGAAATTTATTGAAGCACTGCTAGCACTACCAAAGGACTCCAAGGCCACTAGGTTTGGAACCTATGAAGAAGCTAAGTCAAGAATTTTGATAGGATTGGCCATTAATAAAATGTGTAGGAAGGCAAAGAAGATGAATAAAAACTTAACAGCTAAATTTGGAGATGTCTCTGACTCATTTGAAGAGACACCGGTTGAACAAGGAATTGAAGGTCAGTTAATGTTGGCTGACAAGATGTATGATAGTGAGGAAACTGAATCTGATGAAGAACAATAAGCAACACTGGTTCCTCCTCCTAAAGCTCCAAAGAAGAGACAGTTACCAGTATAGACAGGTGCACAGACAAGATCATCAACTTTAGCTTCACCACCATAGAAGAAGGAAGCAAAGAAGGTAATAAAATGAAAGGTAGGTTCACTGACAAAGACATATGCAAAGAAAGGATCCAAGGTTGAAGCTGAGGCACCAAAGAAAAGGAGAAGACTGATAAGAGGTAAAGAAGAACTTTAGGATACTGAAAATGAAGATGACATCAATCAATTCAAAGTGGTCATCAACAAGGTAAGGTCAATAGATGAAGTCATTGAAGATATAATTGAGAACGACAACCTTGCTAATCCAGAACTTAGCAGATTTGACAAAATGTCAAATGAGGATCAAACAAAGATTAAGGAGGTAGATATCCAAATGATGATAAAGTTTAAAAGAGTTCCATTAGAATTTGCACTATCTTTACCAAAGGAGTTGGATGATAGAATAAATAAAAAAATGGGCTTATGCACTAGACACCGAAAAAAGAAATAGAGAAAGATCTCTAGTTTAGATAGGCCCACATCTAAGCCTAGCAAAAATTAATGAAATCATGGTTAATCATCAAGAAAGATTTTATGTAAAGAACCGAGCCATGATGATACTAGATGAGAATGTGGTGGATGTAGATGAGACTAGTGATGCCCTATGGAAATCATTTTTTAAAGCCAAAGAACAAGCTGAGAAAAATGCATTCTTAAATCTGTCTAAAAAGAGACAAAATTCCAAAGGAAAAGGTATCTACATTGATGATACTACAGCAGAGAAGCCAAAGGACTCTGGTATATTAGTTTCCAAGGTAATTGATATCACTGAAGAAAAGGAAGACATAAATATTTCACAGGATACATCGGATCCCATAGAGATCCACATGAAGAAGAAAACCGATGATGATGTACTCATTGAGGACATCACAAATGGTGATCCTAATGACAAGGATGATGAGGATGTAAATACTACACTAGAAAACACTCATGATGAAGCTCAAGTCACTGAATGTGCATTTACATCATTATCAGGTGAGCTTCATGTACTTGCAGAAGTATTAGAAATTATTTCATAGGAACAACCTGACGGCTCAGACCCTGAGCAACATAAAGATACAATAGGGTAACAAGACAATGATACACCTACAGGGACACATAAGTCTGAAGGAAAAGAGGAAACTACTATAGAAACAAGGTCACAAGATGAGCCTAAGGCAACTGAGGTTACCCCACCTGACACCACATCTAAGGCTCCCACTCACTCAACTAATACATAGGTCACCGAGGAGCAGAGGATGGAAGAGAGTGTGTCAACTGGGAAGGACACTCCAAAGGAACAAGACAAGGTACTTGTCACCATTGTGAAGAAATCACCCCTTACACCAAAGAAGAAGAAGAAAAAGAAAGAAAAAGAGCCGGTCATTCTAGACAAAGTTATAGTAATACCCGACTGTGACCCGAGGACCCTTAGCCCCGAGGAATTGAGCAAATATGGGGAACTATGTACAAGAAAAGCATCCCAAGAAAAGTTGAAGCAAGAAGGTAAGCACAAAGAAATATTAACAGATGTTAGGGATATTTTACAATAGTTAGTACCTGAAGTGAGCATTGATGAAGATACTCCTATTATAGATCAACTTGATATCCTTACCGAGAAGATAAATGCCCCAGACATTGATGCTGAAAAATGAATTGAAGAAAGGGCAGACTAAAAAATTCAAGATAAACTGGCAAAAAGAATCAGTCAAGAAGTGGCACTAAACAAGGTCAAATTATCTAAGGTAATAAACAAAATAAAATCTATAACCTAGTTAATTTGTCAATTCTTACTAAAGCTATGCACTATGGACACCTTCACTGTTGAGATCAATGAAAAGATCAAAGGTATGGAAGATGAAATCAAAACCAGTGAAAATGCCACTATCACCAAGCCACAAGCTTTCTTAAAGCACATTCATAGAATTTAGGAACTCAGGTAGTTGATAGAAGATCTCAAGAAATAAGAAGAGCAGATCACCGATCAGGTCATAGAATTATAGATAGAACTCCTTCCATACCTGAAGAGTTTTGAGAAACACATTGTCAAATAGAACAAATTGTTGCAACACCAAAAATTTATGTGGTGGAGAACATCATTGACATGAATGCAAAAGTTGGTCTTGAGTATATTGCTCTCTCCAACTTGAAAGAGGAATGGGAAAACCTCTTAGAGTCTATGAAGAAAACCCATCAGCACATTTTTGACAAGATGTGAGTATACAGTTAACTTTTTGTATTTGGCATTACTATCAAAAAGGGGGAAATCAATGCATATGTCAATATGCCAAATATGTACACAAATGCTCCATATACTACATATTACTAGGAGTATGCACCGAGGGGGAGTAAATAGAAATTTTGATAAGTTCATATGTATATGGCGGAGATATAAGGTATATATAGAAAATTTTGTCTATATACATTCAAGTTTTGATACTAATGCAAAAGGGGGAGATTGTTATCTCTATTGAGCATTAAAGGTTGTCATTAGTATCAAAGGTTATCTACAATATCAGTCAGTTACTTAAATTGAGCTAGTCGGTAACTAGAAGTAAAACATACCAGTTGGTTAAAGCTTTTACACCGAGCATCAAAAAGTTTCATGAGCACCAGTAGACACCGACACCGAGCGATAGTAAACACTGACCACTAGTATACACTAAGTAGTTTATACAGTGTTTACCGATGATCACAAAAAATGGCATAGTAATCAAGAATGGCACATTCTTCTATGCAAATGGTTACAATAGATCAGAAAATGGTTTACCAAGATCAAGGAATATTAATTGTGAAGATACTCATTAAATGAAATGTATATCTTATGTAATAGTTTGATCTAGGTCAATTTTCTACACCGTAGATCTTAGGGTTTTGTCTAAGATGTGTAACCTAATTTTGTTAAAGCGGCATAAAGTAGTATGCTATATAAATGATTGTTTGCATCATTTGTGGTGTGAACTGATGTATGAATTACAGAGAACTTGAAGCACTTTCCTAACTTCAAGTCTATCAGTTGATAGAGCAGATCAATATTCAGATGTTTATCAGATTAAGCAAAATCAAAGTAGGCTAACTGAGCAGTTCAGAGTAGAGATACATCAAAGTAGAGGTGATATTTTGTCCATACTTTATAGATCTGTATCATAAAATCAAGTTGTCATTAGCAGATAAATGCCTATTGCTTTCTAACAATTGTAATAGATTTTTTTGGCTAAATCTCTTAATAGAGTAGACTTGATAGTCCTATGTAAATCTCTTAACTGAGTGCACACTTCATTAGTGTTGTTAAAATCCTATAACTAGGTAGATCTAGTTGATCTAATATGTTACTCCTAATAGGGTAACATCACCAGAAGTGATCAAAACTTGTAGCCCTAATAGGAAAACCTTTTCTATCTGCAGTAGTGAATAATTTGTGGGTGTCATCTCCACTACAGTTTTTACCTTCTAACAAGGGTTTCTGCATTACCAAAATACTTGTGTTAGGTGACTATTATATTCTTGATTTCATGTTATTTACTTTCATAAGTTGAATGGATGAATGATACATGTATTAGATGCAAGGTATTTTGGAAGGTTATCATTGTTTGTTGGTGTAGATCTGAAAGGTTAAGGAGTTAAAGTTTTTGTAGGCACTGATTCACCCCTCCCCTCTCAGTACCTATCTCTCCTAATTCCAACACATTTATCTTGATCATTCTATCCTGTCACTATCATATCTAATTGAACCCTTAGTATTGATCAAAATGAAGAATGAAAAAAATTCCAAATTTGTTAACAAGAGTCTCTTGACATGTCCACTATTTTAGATGACATTCTTTGATGAAACCAGGTCAGTATCCTATATGTTATTCAACATTGATTCATGAGCCTACATTACTATATTTTATCTTTCACTAGCTTGGGTAATCTTAAGGAGACTATCCTTGAGGCTTTCATTCACCCACTTCATCCCTCATTATCATCTCTCTTCATCCATCTGCTTTCTAATCCATCCATCATGTTCTATACCTTGATAGACATTGGGGACAACCTTCTTGGCCCAATAATAGTATCAGAAAACCATAGAAATGGACTAGCTATTTTAGGATTGGACACCCTAAATGATTTATAAATGGATTATTCAGTCTCATCTAATTATCAACCAAGGACATAAACTTGGAATGGAATTCACAAAGTATATGCTTCAAACCTTCTCAATCTAAGACTATCTATGGAATTCAAATGCTTATGCTTCAGGAAAACTATGTTAGAACTTGGCAGATGAAGTTATTCTAAAAAAGCAAGAATTTATGGCTAGGAATTACTCCAACAGCCTATGCTGTAGGATTAGGCTACCAATTCTATTATCAGTAGCTGCAAGAACAACAAAGTTCTAATTACTAAGAAATAAATAGGAAAATGAACTCTATGCTAATAGAACAATTCACTCATCAAGTGGGCCCCCTTGAATGAGTGAAGAGGAAGTACAATCAAGATAAAACATATAAACTTGAACTAAGCATTTTATTCATCCATAAAAAAATGATTATACACTTGATTGGAAACAGTATTGCAAGAGTTCTTT
>BSBK01015086.1:0-45000 GCA_027943335.1 Chamaecyparis obtusa | reverse complement strand
TCGGATCGGACCCCGCCCGCGAGCGCCGCTCGGCTCGACGAGCTCGATGGGGATCCCGTCCGCGGGCGAGCTGGGCGTGGCTACACGTATGACCCGAATGTAATTTTTTTTTTTTTTTTTTTTTTTTTTTTAACTCTGGTTTTTTCGTTCTTATCCTCGTACGGAGCCTCCTTTGTTCATTTTTTTCCCGCGAGTTTCGACCCCGCCCGGGAGCGAGCTCGGCGCCGATCCCGCCCCGCCGCTCCCCGAGAGCTCGACCGGTTCGGTTCCGCTCGGATCGGACCCCGCCCGCGAGCGCCGCTCGGCTCGACGAGCTCGATGGGGATCCCGTCCGCGGGCGAGCTGGGCGTGGCTACACGTATGACCCGAATGTAATTTTTTTTTTTTAATTTTTTTTTTAACTCTGGTTTTTTCGTTCTTATCCTCGTACGGAGCCTCCTTTGTTCATTTTTTTTCCGCGAGTTTCGACCCCGCCCGGGAGCGAGCTCGGCGCCGATCCCGCCCCGCCGCTCCCCGGAGAGCTCGACCGGTTCGGTTCCGCTCGGATCGGACCCCGCCCGCGAGCGCCGCTCGGCTCGACGAGCTCGATGGGGATCCCGTCCGCGGGCGAGCTGGGCGTGGCTACACGTATGACGCGAATGTATTTTTTTTTTTTTTTTTTTTTTTTTAACTCTGGTTTTTTCGTTCTTATCCTCGTACGGAGCCTCCTTTGTTCATTTTTTTTCCGCGAGTTTCGACCCCGCCCCGGAGCGAGCTCGGCGCCGATCCCGCCCCGCCGCTCCCCGGAGAGCTCGACCGGTTCGGTTCCGCTCGGATCGGACCCCGCCCGCGAGCGCCGCTCGGCTCGACGAGCTCGATGGGGATCCCGTCCGCGGGCGAGCTGGGCGTGGCTACACGTATGACCCGAATGTAATTTTTTTTTTTTTTTTTTTTTTAACTCTGGTTTTTTCGTTCTTATCCTCGTACGGAGCCTCCTTTGTTCATTTTTTTTCCGCGAGTTTCGACCCCGCCCGGGAGCGAGCTCGGCGCCGATCCCGCCCCGCCGCTCCCCGGAGAGCTCGACCGGTTCGGTTCCGCTCGGATCGGACCCCGCCCGCGAGCGCCGCTCGGCTCGACGAGCTCGATGGGGATCCCGTCCGCGGGGCGAGCTGGGCGTGGCTACACGTATGACCCGAATGTAATTTTTTTTTTTTTTTTTTTAAACTCTGGTTTTTTCGTTCTTATCCTCGTACGGAGCCTCCTTTGTTCATTTTTTTTCCGCGAGTTTCGACCCCGCCCCGGAGCGAGCTCGGCGCCGATCCCGCCCCGCCGCTCCCCGGAGAGCTCGACCGGTTCGGTTCGCTCGGATCGGACCCCGCCCGCGAGCGCCGCTCGGCTCGACGAGCTCGATGGGGATCCCGTCCGCGGGCGAGCTGGGCGTGGCTACACGTATGACCCGAAAGTTTTTTTTTTTTTTTTTTTTTTTTTTTTTTTTTTTTTTTTAACTCTGGTTTTTTCGTTCTTATCCTCGTACGGGGCCTCCTTTGTTCATTTTTTTTCCGCGAGTTTCGACCCCCGCCGAGAGCGAGCTCGGCGCCGATCCCGCCCCGCCGCTCCCCGGAGAGCTCGACCGGTTCGGTTCCGCTCGGATCGGACCCCGCCCGCGAGCGCCGCTCGGCTCGACGAGCTCGATGGGGATCCCGTCCGCGGGCGAGCTGGGCGTGGCTACACGTATGACCCGAATGTAATTTTTTTTTTTTTTTTTTTTTTTAACTCTGGTTTTTTCGTTCTTATCCTCGTACGGAGCCTCCTTTGTTCATTTTTTTTCCGCGAGTTTCGACCCCGCCCGGGAGCGAGCTCGGCGCCGATCCCGCCCCGCCGCTCCCCGGAGAGCTCGACCGGTTCGGTTCCGCTCCGATCGGACCCCGCCCGCGAGCGCCGCTCGGCTCGACGAGCTCGATGGGGATCCCGTCCGCGGGCGAGCTGGGCGTGGCTACACGTATGACCCGAATGTAATTTTTTTTTTTTTTTTTTTTTTTTTTTTTTAACTCTGGTTTTTTCGTTCTTATCCTCGTACGGAGCCTCCTTTGTTCATTTTTTTCCCGCGAGTTTCGACCCCGCCCGGGAGCGAGCTCGGCGCCGATCCCGCCCCCGCCGCTCCCCGGAGAGCTCGACCGGTTCGGTTCCGCTCGGATCGGACCCCGCCCGCGAGCGCCGCTCGGCTCGACGAGCTCGATGGGGATCCCGTCCGCGGGCGAGCTGGGCGTGGCTACACGTATGACCCGAATGTAATTTTTTTTTTTTTTTTTTTTTAAAACTCTGGTTTTTTCGTTCTTATCCTCGTACGGAGCCTCCTTTGTTCATTTTTTTTCCGCGAGTTTCGACCCCGCCCGGAGCGAGCTCGGCGCCGATCCCGCCCCGCCGCTCCCCGGAGAGCTCGACCGGTTCGGTTCCGCTCGGATCGGACCCCGCCCGCGAGCGCCGCTCGGCTCGACGAGCTCGATGGGGATCCCGTCCGCGGGCGAGCTGGGCGTGGCTACACGTATGACCCGAATGTAATTTTTTTTTTTTTTTTTTTTTTTTTTTAACTCTGGTTTTTTCGTTCTTATCCTCGTACGGAGCCTCCTTTGTTCATTTTTTTTCCGCGAGTTTCGACCCCGCCCGGGAGCGAGCTCGGCGCCGATCCCGCCTCGCCGCTCCCCGGAGAGCTCGACCGGTTCGGTTCCGCTCGGATCGGACCCCGCCCGCGAGCGCCGCTCGGCTCGACGAGCTCGATGGGGATCCCGTCCGCGGGCGAGCTGGGCGTGGCTACACGTATGACCCGAATGTAATTTTTTTTTTTAAATTTTTTTTTTAACTCTGGTTTTTTCGTTCTTATCCTCGTACGGAGCCTCCTTTGTTCATTTTTTTTTCCGCGAGTTTCGACCCCGCCCGGGAGCGAGCTCGGCGCCGATCCCGCCCCGCCGCTCCCCGGAGAGCTCGACCGGTTCGGTTCCGCTCGGATCGGACCCCGCCCGCGAGCGCCGCTCGGCTCGACGAGCTCGATGGGGATCCCGTCCGCGGGCGAGCTGGGCGTGGCTACACGTATGACGCGAATGTATTTTTTTTTTTTTTTTTTTTTTTTTTAACTCTGGTTTTTTCGTTCTTATCCTCGTACGGAGCCTCCTTTGTTCATTTTTTTTCCGCGAGTTTCGACCCCCGCCCCGGAGCGAGCTCGGCGCCGATCCCGCCCCGCCGCTCCCCGGAGAGCTCGACCGGTTCGGTTCCGCTCGGATCGGACCCCGCCCGCGAGCGCCGCTCGGCTCGACGAGCTCGATGGGGATCCCGTCCGCGGGCGAGCTGGGCGTGGCTACACGTATGACCCGAAAGTAATTTTTTTTTTTTTTTTTTTTTTTTTTTAACTCTGGTTTTTTCGTTCTTATCCTTCGTACGGGGCCTCCTTTGTTCATTTTTTTTCCGCGAGTTTCGACCCCGCCCGGGGAGCGAGCTCGGCGCCGATCCCGCCCCGCCGCTCCCCGGAGAGCTCGACCGGTTCGGTTCCGCTCGGATCGGACCCCGCCCGCGAGCGCCGCTCGGCTCGACGAGCTCGATGGGATCCCGTCCGCGGGCGAGCTGGGCGTGGCTACACGTATGACCCGAATGTAATTTTTTTTTTTTTTTTTTTTTTTTTTTAACTCTGGTTTTTTCGTTCTTATCCTCGTACGGAGCCTCCTTTGTTCATTTTTTTTTCCGCGAGTTTCGACCCCGCCCGGGAGCGAGCTCGGCGCCGATCCCGCCCCGCCGCTCCCCGGAGAGCTCGACCGGTTCGGTTCCGCTCGGATCGGACCCCGCCCGCGAGCGCCGCTCGGCTCGACGAGCTCGATGGGGATCCCGTCGCGGGCGAGCTGGGCGTGGCTACACGTATGACGCGAATGTATTTTTTTTTTTTTTTTTTTTTTTTTTTAACTCTGGTTTTTTCGTTCTTATCCTCGTACGGAGCCTCCTTTGTTCATTTTTTTTCCGCGAGTTTCGACCCCCGCCCGGGAGCGAGCTCGGCGCCGATCCCGCCCCGCCGCTCCCCGGAGAGCTCGACCGGTTCGGTTCCGCTCGGATCGGACCCCGCCCGCGAGCGCCGCTCGGCTCGACGAGCTCGATGGGGATCCCGTCCGCGGGCGAGCTGGGCGTGGCTACACGTATGACGCGAATGTATTTTTTTTTTTTTTTTTTTTTTTTAACTCTGGTTTTTTCGTTCTTATCCTCGTACGGAGCCTCCTTTGTTCATTTTT
This sequence comes from Chamaecyparis obtusa, assembly GCA_027943335.1. NCBI lineage: Eukaryota > Viridiplantae > Streptophyta > Pinopsida > Cupressales > Cupressaceae > Chamaecyparis > Chamaecyparis obtusa. The sequence goes on along the minus strand of BSBK01015086.1, from coordinate 40,756 downwards.
TTTCCGCGAGTTTCGACCCCGCCCCGGAGCGAGCTCGGCGCCGATCCCGCCCCGCCGCTCCCCGGAGAGCTCGACCGGTTCGGTTCCGCTCGGATCGGACCCCGCCCGCGAGCGCCGCTCGGCTCGACGAGCTCGAATGGGATCCCGTCCGCGGGCGAGCTGGGCGTGGCTACACGTATGACCCGAATGTAATTTTTTTTTTTTTTTTTTTTTAACTCTGGTTTTTTCGTTCTTATCCTCGTACGGAGCCTCCTTTGTTCATTTTTTTCCGCGAGTTTCGACCCCGCCCGGGGAGCGAGCTCGGCGCCGATCCCGCCCCGCCGCTCCCCGGAGAGCTCGACCGGTTCGGTTCCGCTCGGATCGGACCCCGCCCGCGAGCGCCGCTCGGCTCGACGAGCTCGATGGGGATCCCGTCCGCGGGCGAGCTGGGCGTGGCTACACGTATGACCCGAATGTAATTTTTTTTTTTTTTTTTTTTAAAACTCTGGTTTTTTCGTTCTTATCCTCGTACGGAGCCTCCTTTGTTCATTTTTTTTCCGCGAGTTTCGACCCCGCCCCGGAGCGAGCTCGGCGCCGATCCCGCCCCGCCGCTCCCCGGAGAGCTCGACCGGTTCGGTTCCGCTCGGATCGGACCCCGCCCGCGAGCGCCGCTCGGCTCGACGAGCTCGATGGGGATCCCGTCCGCGGGCGAGCTGGGCGTGGCTACACGTATGACCCGAAAGTTTTTTTTTTTTTTTTTTTTTTTTTTTTTTTTTTTTTTTTTTTAACTCTGGTTTTTTCGTTCTTATCCTCGTACGGGGCCTCCTTTGTTCATTTTTTTTCCGCGAGTTTCGACCCCGCCCGGGAGCGAGCTCGGCGCCGATCCCGCCCCGCCGCTCCCCGGAGAGCTCGACCGGTTCGGTTCCGCTCGGATCGGACCCCGCCCGCGAGCGCCGCTCGGCTCGACGAGCTCGATGGGGATCCCGTCCGCGGGCGAGCTGGGCGTGGCTACACGTATGACCCGAAAGTAATTTTTTTTTTTTTTTTTTTTTTTTTTTTAATTTAACTCTGGTTTTTTCGTTCTTATCCTCGTACGGGGCCTCCTTTGTTCATTTTTTTTCCGCGAGTTTCGACCCCGCCCGGGAGCGAGCTCGGCGCCGATCCCGCCCCGCCGCTCCCCGGAGAGCTCGACCGGTTCGGTTCCGCTCGGCTTGATCAGCTCTGGTCGCTAGATCACTTGACAAAATTAGGTCAACAGGCAGATCAACTCGGGTCACCAACTAGATCAACTCAGGTCGCAAACTAGATCATCTCGGGTGGCTAGATCAACTCTGCTCGCTAGTCGGTAACTCATACTGCCATAATAAATTAGGTCACTACAACGACTCTGGTCGCTCGGTCGACTAAGGTGACTCAGGTCACTGGGTGGACTTGGTCGACTCGGTCGACTCGATCGACTCGGGTCACCGAGTTGACTCAGGTAGCCAAATCGACTCAGGTCGAGTCAGTCACCTGACCGACCCGGTCGACTCGGGTCGACGCAGTCAACTTGAGTCAACTCAGTTGACTTGGATCACCGGGTCGACTAGGGTGACTTAGGTCGACTCAGCTGACTCGGTTGACTCAGGTCGACTCAAGTCGACTTGGGTTGTCGGATCTACTCGGGCCTCTAGATTGCACGGGTCACTAGATCAACTCAAGTTGCTAGCGAGATCAGCTCAGGTCACCACACAGGTAACCAACTAGATCAACTCGGGTCACTAGATCAGCTTGGGTCACCAGCTAGATCAGCTCTAGTCGCTAGATCACCTGACAAAATCAGGTCACTAACTAGATCAGCCTGGGTCACCAACCATTTCATCTTAGGTCGCCAACTAGATCAGCTTAGGTCGCTAACTAGATCAACTCAGGTCGCCAGATCAGCTCTGGTTGCCAGCCAAAAACTTTGACTGCCATAATAAATTGGGTCACCACAGCGACTCGGGTCACCAGGTCGACTCGGTTGACTCGGGTCACCAGGTCGACTTGGTTGAATCAGGTCACTGGGTCGACTCGGTCGACTCGATGGACTTGGGTCACCAGGTCGACTTGGTTGACTCAGGTCACCGGGTCGACTCAGTCACCTGACTGACTCGGTCGACTCGGGATGACTCAGTTGACTCAGGTCATCGGATCGACTCGAGTCACCAAGTTGACTCGGGTCACCGGGTCGACTTGGGTTGTCAGATCGACTCGGGCCTCTGGATCAGTACGGGTCACTGGATCAACTCAAGTCGCTAGCGAGATCAACTCAGGTCACCACACGGGTCGCCAACTAGATCAACTCACATCGCCAGATCAGCTTGGGTCACCAACCAGATCAACTCTGGTCGCTAGATCACCTGACAAACTTAAGTCACCAGCCAGATTAGCTTAGGTCACCAGCCAGTAACTCTGACTACCATAATAAATTAGGTCACCACAGTGACTCAGGTAACTGGGTTGACTCAGTCGACTCAGGTCGACTCAGTTGACTCAGGTCACCGGGTCGACTCGATCGACTCAGTTGACTCGATTCACCGGGTTGACTTAGGTTACTGGGTTGACACGATCGACTCAGTTGACTCAGGTCATTGGGTGGACTCCGTTGACTTAATCGACTCAGGTCACCGGGTTGACTCAGTCACCTGACTGACTCGGGTCGACTTGGTTGACTCGGGTCACAAGGTCGACTTGGTTGACTCGGGTCATCAGGTCGACTTGGTTGATTCGGGTCATCGGGTCGACTCGGTTGAGTCGGGTCACCAGGTCGACTCAGGTCGACTTGGGTTACCAGATCGACTCAGGCCTCTGGATCAGGATGGGTTACTGGATCAACTCAAGTTGCTAGCAAGATCAACTTAGGTCACCACACGGGTCACCAACTAGATCAACTCTGGTCGCCAGATTAGCTTGGGTCACCAACCAGATCAACTCTGGTCTCCAGATCACCTAACAAAATTAGGTCACTAGCAACTTGGGTCACTGGGTCGACTCAATTGACTCAGGTCACCGGGTGAACTCGGTCGACTCAGTTGACTCGGGTCACCGGGTCGACTCGGTTGACTCGGGTCATTGGGTCGACTCGGTCGAGTCAGGTCACCAGGTCGACTCGATCGAGTCGGGTCATCGGGTCGACTCAGGTCGTCGGGTTGACTCAGGTCAACTCGGTTGACTCAGGTCACCGGGTCGACTCGGTTGACTTGGGTCACCGCATCGACTTGGTTGACTCAGGTCACTGCGTCGACTCGGTTGACTCGGGTCATCGGGTTGACTCGGTTGACTCGGGTCATCGGGTCGACTCGGTTGACTCAGGTCACTGGGTTGACTCAATTGACTCAGGTCACTGGGTCGACTCGGTTGACTCGGGTCACCGAGTCAACTCGAATCGACTTGGGTTGCCGGATCGACTCAGGCCTCTAGATTGGGATGGGTCACTAGATCAACACAAGTCGCTAGTGAGATCAACTCAGGTCACCACACGGGTCACCAACTAGATCAACTCAGGTCACCAAATCAGATTGGGTCACTAGCCAGATCAGCTCTGGTCGCCAGATCACCTCACAAAATTAGGTCGACAGCCAAATCAGCTTAGGTTGCCAACTAGATCAATTCAGGTCACCAGATCAGCTCTAGTCACCAGCCAGTAACTCTGACTGCCATAATAAATTAGGTCACCATAGTGACTCAGGTCGCTGGGTCGACTCGATCGACTCGGGTCACCAGGTCAACTCGGTTGACACGGGTCACTGGGTCGACTCGGTCGACTCTGTTGACTCGAGTCACCGGGTTGACTCGGTCGACTCAGGTCACTAGGTCGACTTAGGTCGACTCAGTCACCTGACTGACTCGGTCGACTTGGGTCGACTTGGTTGCCTCGAGTCATCGTGTTAACTCAGTTGACTCAGGTCATCGGGTCAACTCAGTTGACTCCGGTCATTGGGTCAACTCAGTTGACTCAAGTCATCAGGTCAACTTAGTTGACTCAGGTCACTGGGTCGAGTCGGTCGACGCGGTTGACTCAGGTCACCAGGTCGACTTGGGTTGCCGGATCGACTCGGGCCTCTAGATCAAGATGGATCATCGGGTCAACTCAAGTTACTAGCGAGATCAACTCAGGTCACCACATGGGTCGCCAACTAGATCAACTTGGGTCACCAGATTAGCTTGGGTCACCAGCTAGATCAGCTCTGGTCGCCATATCAGCTTATGTCACCAACTAGATCAACTCAGGTCGCCAGCCAATAACTTTGACTGCCATAATAAATTGGGTCACCATAGTGACTCGGGTCGCTAGGTCAACTTGGTTGACTCAGGTCATAGGGTCGACTCGGTTGACTCAGTTGACTCAGGTCATTGGGTCGACTCAGTTGACTCATGTCACTGGGTCGACTCGAGTCACCAGGTCGACTCGGTTGACTCAGGTCACTAGGTCGACTCGGGTCAACTCAGTCACCTTACTAACTTAGGTAGACTTGGTTGACTTGGGTCACCAGGTCAACTTAGGTCATCAGGTCAACACGGTTGACTCAGGTCACTAGGTCAACTCTGTCGACTCAGGTCACCAAGTCAGCTGGGTCGACTTAGTCAACTCTGGTCACCGGGTCGACTCAGTTGATTCGAGTCACCGGGTCACTGGGTCGACTCGGTTGGCTCGGGTCATCGAGTTGACCAGGTTGACTCGGGTCACTGGGTCGACTCGGTGGACTCGAGTCGACTCGATTGACTCAGGTCGAGTTGGGTTGCCGGCTCGACTCGGGCCTCTGGATCGGGATGGGTCACTGGATCAACTCAAGTCGCTAGCGAGATCAACTCAGGTCACCACACGGATCACCAACTAGATTTACTCAGGTCGCCATATCAGCTTGGGTCACCAACCAGATCAGCTCTTGTCACCAGATCACCTGACAAAATTAGTTCACCAACCAGATCAGGTTAGGTCACCAATTAGATCAACTCAGGTCGCTAGATTAGCTCTGGTCGCCAGTGAGTAACTCCGACTGCCATAATAAATTGGGTCACCACAAAAACCCTGGTCGCTGGGTCGACTCAGTCAACTCAGTCAACTTGATCAACTCGGGTCACCGGGTCAACTCGGGTCATCGGGTCAACTCGGGTCACTGGGTCGACTCGGTCGACGTGGGTCACCGAGTCGACTTGGGTTGCCGAATCAACTTAGGCCTCGAGTCGACTTGGGTTGACACGGGTCGACCTAGTCGACTCAGGTCACTAGGTTGACTCAATTGATTCAGGTCACTAGGTCAACTCAGTCGACTCTGGTTTACTCGGGTCGACTCGGTCACCTGACCGACTCGGGACACCACGTCGACTCAGTCGACTCGGTTGACTCGGGTCATCGAGTCGACTCGGTTGACTCGGGTCATCGAGTCGACTCGGTTGACTCAGGTCACTCGGTCAACTCGATAGACTCGGGTCACCGAGTCGACTTGGGTTGCCGGATTGACTCAGGCCTCTGGATCAGGACGGGTCACTGGATCAACTCAAATCGCTAGCAAGATCAACTCAGGTCACCACACGGGTCGCCAACTAGATCAACTTGAGTCACCAGATCAACTTGGGTCACCAGCCAGATCAGCTCTGGTCTCCAGATGACCTGACAAAATTAGGTCACTAGCCAGATCAGCTTAGGTCACCCACTAGATCAATTCAGGTTGCCAGCTCAGCTCTGGTCGCCAGCTAGTAACTTTAACTGCCATAATAAATTAGGTCACCACAGCGACTTGGGTCACTGGGTCGACTCAGTTGACTCGGGTCATCGGGTCAACTCGGTCGACTCAGTTGACTTGGGTCACCAGGTCGACTCGGTTGACTCGAGTCATTGGGTCGACTCAGTTGACTCGGGTCACTGGGTCGACTCAATTGAGTCAGGTCACTGGGTCGACTCGGTCAACTTAGGTCATCGGGTCGACTCAGTCACCTAACCGACTCGGTCGACTCAGGTCGACTCGGATCACCGGGTTGAATCGATCGACTTGGTTGACTCGGGTCACCGCGTCAACTCAGTTGACTCGGGTCGACTCGGTTGACTCAGGTCACTGGGTTGACTCAGTTGACTCAGGTCACCGGGTCGACTCGATTGACTCAGGTCACCGGGTCGACTCGGGTCACCGGGTCAACTCGGTTGACTCGGATGATCGAGTCGACTCGGTCGACTCGGATCGACTTGGGTTGTTGGATCAACTCAAGCCTCTAGATCAGGATGGGTCACTAGATCAACACAAGTCGCTAGCGAGATCAACTCAGGTCACCACACAGGTCGCCAACTAGATCAACTCGAGTCGCCAGATCAGATTGGGTCACCAGCCAGATCAGCTCTGGTTGCTAGATCACCTCACAAAATTAGGTCGACAGCCAAATTAGCTCTGGTCACTAGATCACCTCACAAAATTAGGTCGACAACCAGATCAGCTTAGGTTGCCAACTAGATCAATTCAGGTCGCTAGATCAACTCTGGTCGCTAGCCAATAACTTTGACTGCCATAATAAATTGGGTCACCACAGCGACTCGGGTCGCTGGGTCGACTCGGTCGAGTCGGGTCACTGGGTCGACTTGGTTGACTTAGGTCACTAGGTCAACTCGGTCGACTCAGTTGACTCAGGTCACCGGGTTGACTCGGTTGACTCAAGTCACCGGGTCGACTTAGGTCGACTCGGTTGACTTGGGTCACCAGGTCGACTCAATTGACTCAGGTCATCGGGTCAACTCAGTTGACTCAGGTCATCGAGTCGACTCGATCGACTCGGGTCACTAGGTTGACTCGGTCGACGCGGTTGACTCAAGTCACCGGGTTGACTTGGGTTGCCGGATCGACTTAGGCCTCTAAATCGGGATGAGTCACTTGGTCAACTCAAGTCGCTAGCGAGATCAACTCAGGTCACCACACGGGTCGCCAACTAGATCAACTCAGGTCACCACACGGGTCGCCAACTAGATCAACTCAGGTCGCCAGATCAGCTTGGGTCACCAGCTAGATCAGCTCTGGTCACCAGATCACCTAACAAAATTAGGTCACCAGCCAGATCAGCTTATGTCACCAACTAGATCAACTCGGGTCGCCAGCCAGTAACTTCGACTGCCATAATAAATTGGGTCACCACAGTGACTCAGGTCGCTGGGTCGACTCGGTTGACTCAGGTCACAGGGTCGACTCGGTTGACTCAAGTCATCGGGTCGACTCGGTTGACTCATGTCACTGGGTCAACTCAGGTCACCGGGTCGACTTAGTTGACTTAGGTCACCAGGTCGACTCAGTTGACTCAGGTCACCGAGTCGACTCGGGTCGACTCAGTCACCTTACTGACTTAGGTCAACTTGGTTGACTCAGGTCACCATGTCAACTCAGGTCATTGGGTTGACACGGTTGACTCGGGTCACTGGGTTAACTCTATCGACTCGGTTGACTCGGGTCACCGAGTCGACTCAGTCGACTCTGGTCACCGGGTCGACTTGGTTGATTCGGGTCACCGGGTCACTGGTCGACTCGGTTGGCTCGGGTCATCGGGTCGACTCGGGTCACTGGGTCGACTCGGTTGACTCAGGTCGACTGGGTCGACTTAGTCAACTCTAGTCACCGGGTCGACTCGGTTGATTCGGGTCACCGGGTCACTAGGTCGACTCGGTTGGCTCGGGTCATCGGGTCGACTCAGGTCACTGGGTCGACTCGGTTGACTCAGGTCGACTGGGTCGACTTAGTCGACTCTGGTCACCGGGTCGACTCGGTTGATTCAGGTCACCGGGTCACCGAGTCGACTCGGTTGGCTCAGGTCATCAGGTCGACTCGGTTGACTCGGGTTGCTAGCTCGACTTGGGTTGCTGGCTCGACTCGAGCCTCTAGATCGAGACGGGTCATTGGATCAACTCAAGTCGCTAGCGAGATCAACTCAGGTCACCACATGGGTCGGCAACTAGATTTACTCGAGTCACCATATCAGCTTGGGTCACCAACCAGATCAGCTCTTATCGCCAGATCACCTGACAAAATTAGTTCACCAGCCAGATCAGGTTAGGTCGCTAACTAGATCAACTCGGGGTGCTAGATCAGCTCTAGTCGCCAGTGAGTAACTCTGACTACCATAATAAATTAGGCCACCATAAAAACCCCGGTCGCTGGGTCGACTTGGTTGACTCAGGTCACCGGGTCGACTCAGTTGACTCGGGTCATTGGGTCGACTCGGTCAACTCGGGTCACCGGGTCGACTCGGGTCATCGGGTCACTGGGTCGACTCGGGTCACCGAGTCGACTTGGGTTGCTGGATTGACTCAAGCCTCGAGTCGACTTGGGTTGACACGGGTCGACCTAGTCAACTCAGGTCACCGGGTCGACTCAATTGATTCAGGTCACTAGGTTGACTCAGTCGACTCTGGTTGACTCGGGTCGACTTAGTCACCTGACCGACTCAGTTGACTCGGGTCACCACGTTGACTCGGTCGACTCGGTTGACTCAGGTCGACTCAGTTGACTCGGGTCATCGGGTCGACTCAGTTGACTCAGGTCACTCGGTCGATTCGGTTGACTCGGGTCACTTGGTCAACTCGGGTCGACTTAATCACCTGACTGACTTAGGTCGACTTAGTTGACTCGGGTCACCAGGTCGACTCAGTTGACTCAGGTCACTGGGTCAACTCTGTCGACTCAGGTCACCAGGTCGACTGGGTCAACTCAGTCGACTCAGGTCACCGGGTCGACTCAGTCACTTGACCGACTCGGTTGATTCGGGTCACTGGGTCGACTCGGTTGACTCAAGTCACTGGGTCGACTCGATTGACTCGGGTCGACTCGAGTGACTCGGGTCACCGGGTCAACTCGGGTTGACTCGGGCCTCTAGATCAGGAGGGGTCATTGGATCAACTCAAGTTTCTAGCGAGATCAACTCAAGTCACCACACGGGTCCCCAACTAGATTTACTCAGGTCACCATATCAGCTTGGGTCACCAGCCAAATCAACTCTTGTCGCCAAATCACCTGACAAAATTAGTTCGCCAGCTAGATCAGGTTAGGTCGCCAACTAGATCAACTCGGGTTGCTAGATCAGCTCTGGTCGCCAATGAGTAACTCCAACTGCCATAATAAATTAGGTCACCACAGAAACCCCAGTCGCTGGGTCGACTCGGGTCGACTCGATTGACTCGGGTCATTGGGTCGACTCGGTCAACTCGGGTCACCGGGTCGACTCGGTTGACTCAGGTCATCAGGTCGACTTGGGTCACTGGGTCGACTCGGGTCACCGAGTCGACTTGGGTTGCTGGATCGACTCAGGCCTCAAGTTGACTTGGGTTGACACGGGTCGACCTAGTCTACTAAGGTCTCCTGGTCGACTCGGGTCGACTCAATCGATTCAGGTCACTGGGTCGACTCAATCACCTGACTGACTCGGTCATCTCAGGTCACCATGTCGACTCGATTGACTCTTGTCATCGGGTTGACTCAGTTGACTCAGGTCACTGGGTCAACCGATTGACTCAGGTCACTGGGTCGACTCGGTCACCACACGGGTCACCAACTAGATCAAGTTAGGTAGCTAGCGAGATCAACTCAGGTCACCACACTGGTCCCCAACTAGATCAACTCGGATCGCCAGATCAGCTTGGGTCACCAGCCAGATCAGCTGTGGTCGCCAGATCAGCTTGGGTCACCACATTGACTCAGGTCGCCACATTACTTGGCCAACTCGGGTCACCAGCCAGATCAACTCAGGTGACTCGGTTGACTCAGGTTATCGGGTCGACTCGGGTCGACTTGGGTTGCCAGATCAACTCGGGCCTCGAGTCGACTTGGGTTGACTTGGGTCACCAGGTCGATGCGGGTTGTCAGGTCAACACGAGTCACCGGTTCGACATGGGTCGCCAGTTTGACACGGGTCACTGGGTCGACACGGGTCACTGGGTCGACGCGAGTCACTGGGTCGACGCGGGTCACTAGGTCGACGCAGGTCGCTGGGTTGACTCGGGTCGTCAAGTTGACTCGGGTCGCCGGGTCAACTCAGGTTATTGGATCGACTCGGGTCTCTAGATCAGGACAGGTCACTTGATCAACTCGGGTCACCACATGAGTCACCAATTAGATCAACTCAGGTCACCAGATCAGCTTGGGTCACTAGCCAAATCTGCTCTGGTCGCCAAATCACCTAACCGACTCGGGTCGCCAGCCAGATCAGCTTGGGTCACCACATCACCTGGCCAACTCGGTTCGCCAGATCAACTCAGGACACGACATCGACTCAGGTAGTTAGCTAGATCATCTCAGATCACCAGATCGCCCGATGAACTCAGGTCGGGTGGGGTCTCTAGATCGAGTCGAGTCACCAGATCAAGTCGGGTCCCGAGCCAGATCAACTCAGGTCACCACATCGACTCGGGTCACCAGCCAGATTAGGTCAGGTCACTAGATAGCCTGACCTACTTAGATCTCCAGTGAGTCTGTCCACTTTTTGAATGATTGACCCATACTCCTCTTCAAGTATTATCATAGTCAAGTCTCCGCTTCTAGCTCGACAATAAGAAGGGCGTGACTCCATGTATGGCCTGAGTGATTTTTTTTTAACTCTGGTTTTTTCATTCTTTTTGTCGTAGGGAGCCTCCTTTGTCTATTTTTTTTACAACTTTTGACCTCGCTCACGATCAAGCTAGGCCAACTCATTTAAACTTGGATCGCATAAATCTAATATGCACAATAGTAATGTTGATGAGTATGCAAACACATCAATGAAGTCATCTCAGTATGTCAAGTCCCCCAACTTAGATCACTCGAGTCGCATAAGTAACTCAGATAGCCATAATAAATTAGGTCACCATAGTGACTCGGGTCACTAGGTCGACTCAGGTCACGGGGTCGACTCGGGTCATCAAGTCAACTCAGGTTGCTGGGTTGACATAGCCGAATCGACTCAGGTCTTTGGATCGGGACGGGTCACTTGATCAACTCGTGTCGCTAGCCAAATCAACTTAGGTCATCACATGGGTCGCCAACTAGATCAACTCGGGTCGCTAGATCAGCTCTGGTCACCAGATCACCTGACCAACTTAGGTCGCCAACCAAATCAGCCTTGATCGCCACATTGACTCAGGTTGCCACATCACCTAGCCAACTTGGGTCGCCAGCCAGATCAACTCGAGTTGCCAGATCGACTCGGGACACCACATCGACTCAGGTAGTCAGCTAGATCATCTTGGATCCCTAGATCGCTCGATGAACTCAACTCAGGTGGGGTCTCTAGATCAAGTCGGGTCACCAGATCAAGTCGGGTCCTGAGCTAGATCAACTTAGGTCACCACATCGACTTAGGTCACCAGCCAGATCAGGTCCCTAGCCAGATCAACTCAGGTCACCACATCCAATATGCACAATAGTAATGCTGATGAGTATGCAAACTCATCAATGAAGTCATCTCAGTATGCCAAGTTGTCAAGTCCTCCAACTTAGATCAGTCGAGTCGCATAAGTAACTCCAACTACCATAATAAACTTAGATCACTCAGGTCGTTAGGTCGACTCGGGTTGCCGGCTTGACTCGGGTCTCTAGATCGCGATAGGTCGCTGGATCAACTCGGGTTGCTAGCTAGATTAACTCAAGTCACCACATCGACTTGGGTCATCACCTAGATCAGCTCAGGTTGCCACATCACCTAACCAACTCAGGTCAGGTCGGGTCACCAGATTAATTCGGGTCACCAGCCAGATCAACTTAGGTTGCCACATCAACTCGAGTATCCAGATAGATCAGCTCGGGTCACCAAATCACCTAACTAACTTAGGTCAGGTTGGGTTAGGTCTCCTGATCAGGTCGGGTCACCGGATCAACTCAGGTCGCTAATTAGATCAACTCGGGTCACTAACATGATCAACTCGGGTCAACACATCAGCTTATGTTGTTAACACATTCCAATATGCCAAGCTGTCTAGTTTGCTAGCTCGGATCACTCGAGTCGCATAAGTAACTCGTATTGCCAAAACAACTTGGGTCACCTAATTAACTCGAGTCATCAGATCGACTCGGGTCGCCAGATCGACTCGGGTCACCGGATCGACTCGAGTCCTCGAATCGACTCGGGTCACCGTATTGACGCAGGTCACCGGATCGACTCAGGTCTCCAGATCAGGATGGGTCGTCCGATCGACTCGGTTCATCGGATCGATTCGGGTATCCAGATAGATCAAATCAGGTCACCAAATCACCTGACTAACTTAGGTTAGGTCGGGTCTCTGGATCGAGTCGGGTCACCAGATCAAATTGGGTCTCCAGCCAGATCAACTCGGGTCAACACATCGACTCGAGTCACCAACCAGATCAACTTGGGTCGCCAGACCAACTCAGGTCAGGTCGGGTAAGGTCTCCAGATTGGGTCAAGTCGCGGGATCATTTCAGCTCGCCAGCCAGATCAACTCGAGTTGCTACATCGACTCGACTCGACTCGCCAACCAGATCAGCTCAGGTCATTAGATCACCTGACCAACTCGAGTCAGGTCGACGGATGAAGTCAGATCGCCAGATCAACTCAGGTCGCCAGCCAGATCAACTCAGATCATCACATCGACTTAGGTCGCCAGCCAAATCAGCTCGGGTCACCAAATCAACTCGGGTCACCAGCCAGATCAACTCGGGTTAACAAATTTGAGTTTTGACCCCACTCGCAAGCGAGCTAGGCTAACTCATTCAAACTTGGATCGCCTCAATCTAATATGCATAATAGTAATACTAACGAGTATGCAAACTCATCAATGAAGTCAACTAAGTATGCCAGCCTGATCAACTCAGGTCAACAAATTGACTCGGGTCACCAACCAGATCAACTCGGGTCACCAGATTGCCAGGCCAAGTTGGGTCGGGTCGGGTTGGGTCAGGTCTCTAGATCGGGTTGGGTCAGTTCTCTAGATCGGGTCGGGTTGCCAGATCAATTCTTGTCGCCAACCAGATCAACTCAGGTCGCCACATCGACTCGGGTCGTCAGCCAGATCAGCTCGGGTCACCACATCACCTAACCAACTCGGGTTAGGTCGGGTCACCCGATCAATTTGGGTCACTAAGTTGGGTGTGACTCCATGAATGGCACGAGTGGTTTTCTTTTTCAACTCTAGTTTTTTCATTCTTTTCATTGTACGAAGCCTCCTTTGTCTATTTTTTTAGGACTTTTGACCCCGCCCTGAGGATCGCCAACGAGCTCGACCGGATCCTGTCCGAGATCTTGCTCGTGAGCGAGCTCACCGGGATCCCGTCGCCAACGAGCTAGGCGTGACTCCATGGATGGCTCTAGTGATTTAAGTTTTTTATAACTTGAAAATTTTGTTCTTTTCCTTGTATAGAGCCTCCTTTATCCATTTTTTCCTACGAGTTTCGACCCCGCCAGCGACCTTGTTAAGTTCTCATCGCAGGTCTTGCCCTACTACCACGAAAGCCTCCCAGCGGTTATATGAAATGACCCCGGGTCATTTCAACACTGCGTCTAACAATAACTAGTCAGACTGCATCAAATGATGTCCACCTCGATCCATGCCAACTCATTCAAACTTGGATCACCTCAATCTAATATGCACAATAGTAATGCTGACAAGTATGCCAACTCATCAATGAAGTCGCCTTAGCATGCCAAGCTGTCAAGTCCCCCAACTTGAATTACTCCAGTCGCATAAGTAATTCGGATCATTGGATCGACTCGCATCGCCGAGTCAACTCGGGTTTCTGGATCGACTCGAGTCCCCAAAACAACTTGGGTTGCCAGTCGGATCAACTCGGGTCACCATCCAGATCAACTCAGGTCGCAAGATCACCTGACTAACTTAGATTGACGAAGTTGCCTAGCCAACTTGGATCGCTAGACTTGCCAGATCGACTCGAATCACTGGAGTCGTCAGATCGACTCAGATCTCTATTTCAAGTCGGCCCTATTGCCACGAAGGCATCCCAATGATAACCAGTCAGATCGCAAGTTAAATCACATCAAATGATGTTCACCTCGATCTGTGCTAACTCATTCAATCTTGGATCACCTCGATCCAATATGCCAAGCTGTCAAGTCCACCAGCTCAGATCACTCGAGTTGCATAAGTAACTCAGATCGCCAGAACAACTCGGGTCACCAGATCGACACAGGTCGTCAAATCCACTCGGGTTGCCGAATCAACTCGAGTCGTCGGATCGACTCGGGTCTCCAGATTAGGACGGGTTGTCAGATCGACTCGGGCCGCCAGCCAAATCTACTCGGGTCCCTACATCGACTCAGGTATCCATATAGATATATTGGGTCGCCAAATCACCTGACTAACTAAAGTTAGGTCAAGTTTGGTCGGGTCAGGTCTCCGGATTGGGTCGGGTCACCGGATCAACTTGGGTCAACATATCGACTCGAGTCGCCAACCAGAACAACTCGGGTCACCAGATTGCCAGACCAACTCGGGTTGGGTCGGGTCAGGTCTTCAGATCGGGTCAGGTCACGGGATCATTTTGGGTCGCCAGCCAGATCAACTCGGGTCGCCACATCAACTCGACTCACCAACCAGGTCAGGTCGGGTCACCAGATCACCTGACCAACTCGGTCAGGTCGACGGATGAAGTCGGATCGCTGGATCAACTCAGGTCGCTAGCCAGATCAACTTGGGTCACCACACCAACTCAGGCCGCCAGCCAAATCAGCTCAGGTCGCGAGATCAACTCAGGTCAACAAATGTGACTTTTGACCCCACTCACAAGTGAGCTAGGCTAACTCATTCCAAGTCTCTCATGGAAAAGTCCATGACTTCCCATTCCTATACCTATGCTGACGAGTATGCCAACTCATCAATGAATTCGGCTCAGCATGCCAAGTTGTCAAGTCCCCCAACTTGAATTACTCCAGTCACATAAGTAATTTAGATCACCAGAACAACTCGGGTCACCGGATCGACTCAATTCGCCGGATTGACTTGGATCACCGGATCACTAGAGTCGGCAAAGTAACCCAGATCTCTAGGGTCATAACGGGATAGGTATTGTTTACGGATGTAACGACCTCTGAGATGAGCCCAACTCGTCAATCGGAGCCAGCTCGCCAATCTGATTGAGCTAGCCGATCTGAGCCAACTCACCGATTTGAGCTAGCAAGACACCTCTCAAGAATTGAGTTTGAGAACTTCTCCACTAATGAGTTGTCCTCAAGATGTGAACTTGCATCCAGATTAGGACTTGTGGCTTGCACGAGCCAATGTCATGAAGACCTCCTACGTACATGCAACCAATGCATCTCATAGTCCAACATAGTTCTGAACTAGCTCATTACGCCACCATCTCGCACATGTTCCAAGTCTCCCATGGAAAAGTCCCCAACTTCCCATTCCAATACCTAGTTGATTTCACCTCGGATCGAGTCCCCAACAAGATCCAATGCCACTCTGCACAAAGCAGTCCATGCTACTTCATGCAGCTCGAATGACACCTCGACTTGACTCTAAACCTTACCCAGGCCAAAACTATTAACAACTTGTCGCACAACCCCATGAATGCTCCTCGAATCAAGTCCCTGACATGACCCTACTCCTGAGTGCACCAAACAACTCCTTTGTTACACCTCGGATCGAGTCCCTTACATGTCAGTTCAAGTCAGTCGACGTGTTAGCTCTATTTCTAGTATGAGGTGATCTTGTCACATCAACACTACACCCATCCATTGTAAGTTAGCCATACCACCACAAAGTCATCCAACAGTCATTATGAAATGACCCCTATCACATCAAGCTGTGTTGGTTTGTTTCAAGTCGGCCCTATTGCCACGAAGGCATCCCAATGGTAACTAGTCAAATCGCATCAAATGATGTTCACCTCGATCTATGCCAATGCTGCCTATGATTGATTTGCTAGCTCTCTACGGATATTTTTGGATATGCCATTTGATACCTGAATGCTATGCATGGGTTCGTGCATAGACGATTCGAGCTGAGCTTAAGGATGTTGAGTTCTCAAGTGAATATGAATAGGCGAGTTGTTCTATGGAGTAGAACTCAGGAATGCATGATGGATTGAGCTCATCTCGCGGATCCGAGCCAGCTCGTTGATCCGATCCAGCTTGTCGATCTGAGCCAGCTCGACGATCCGAGCCAGCTCGTCAAGTTGAGCCTTTTACGAGATTTAAATTTTTTGCGACCTATCGACGTCGGCAAGCATTTGTATGGGGGAGAAAGACTCGGACTAATAACTTATCCTCGTAGGGGAGGTGTTGTTGGTGGATGTGAGGATTTTTGAGATGAGACCCAAGCTGGAACAAATTCTAGTGCGCATTGTGATTAGAGCTAAGCTAAAGGATATTGAGTTCTCAAAGGAATACAAATAGGCAAGTTGTTTTATGGAGTAGAACACGGGAATGCATGATGGATCCGATCCGATTTGAGCCGAGCCGGCTCGGCGATCCGAGCCAGCCAGCTTGGAAAACCGAGCCGGCTCGCTCGGCAAACCGTGCCAGCTCGCCGATTCGAGTCAGCTCGCTCGGTGATCCGAGCCAGCTCGCTTGGCGATCCGAGCCTTTTACGAGATTTTAAGTTTTTGTGACTTATCGGCGTCGGCAAGCATTTCTACGTGGGAGCAAGACTCGGACTAATAACTTATATAGGGGAGGTGTTGTTGGTGGATGTAAGGATCTTTGAGATGAGACTCGAGATGGAATGGATTCTAGTGCCCATTGTGATTCGAGCTGAGCTAAAGGATGTTGAGTTCTCAAGTGAATACAAATAGGTGAGTTGTTCTATGGAGTAGAACACGGGAATGCATGATGGATTGAGCTCAGCTCGTCGATCCGAGCCAGCTCACGGATTCGAGCTAGCTTGTCGAGCTGAGTCTTTTACGAGATTTAAAGTTTTCGTGACCTATCCGTGTCGGCGAGCATTTCTACGGGGGAGCAAGACTTGGACTAATAACTTATATAGGGGAGGTGGTGTTGGTGGATGGAAGGATCTTTGAGATGAGACCCGAGCTGGAACGGATTCTAGTGCGCGTTGTGATTCGAGTTGAGCTAAAGGATGTTGAATTCTCAAGTGATTACAAATAGGCGAGTTATTCCATGGAGTAGAACACGGGAATGCATGATGGATTGAGCTCAACTCGGCGATCCGAGCCAGCTCGGCGATCCGAGCCAGCTCGGCGATCCGAGCCAGCTCGGCGATCCGAGCCAGCTCGGCGATCCGAGCCAGCTCGGCGATCCGAGCCAGCCCGTCGAGCTGAGTCTTTTACAAGATTTAAATTTTTTGTGACCTTTCGGCGTTGGCGAGCATTTCTACGGGGGAGTAAGACTCGGACTAATAACTTATATAGGGGAGGTGTTGTTGGTGAATGTAAGGATCACTGAGATGAGACCCGAGCTGGAACGGATTCTAGTGCGCGTTATGATTCGAGCTGAGCTAAAGGATGTTCAGTTCTCAAGTGAATACAAAGAGGTGACTCATTCTATGGAGTAGAACATGGGAATGCATGATGGAATGAGCTCAGATCGCCGATCCGAGCTAGCTCGTCGATCCGAGCCACGGGTATGTACGATCCGAGCCAGCCCGTCGAGCTGAGTCATTTATGAGATTTAAATTTTTTGTGACCTTTCGGCGTTGGCGAGCATTTCTACGGGGGAGCAAGACTCGGACTAATAACTTATATAGGGGAGGTGTTGTTGGTGAATGTAAGAATCATTGAGATGAGATCCGAGCTGGAACGGATTCTAGTACGCGTTGTGATTCGAGCTGAGCTAAAGGATGTTCAGTTCTCAAGTGAATACAAAGAGGTGAGTCATTCTATGGAGTAGAACATGGGAATGCATGATGGAATGATCTCAGATCGTCGATCCGAGCTATCTCGTCGATCCGAGCCAGCTCGCTGATCCGAGCCATGGGTATGTAGGTAGTTTTCATGAGATCGGCTCGCCCGGCCCACAAGTCAAACATCGATTCTCTTATTAAGGGTGAGCCCTTGTCTAGCGTTTGGGTCGCTCGGTACAAGCTGTTCGATTTGTAATGTGTGCAAAGCTTTTGGGTTGATATTTGGAAGATTTAAATTTTTTGTGAGCTATTCTCCTCGTTTCACTTGATATTTTTGAAGATTTGAATTATTTGTGAGCTATTCTCCCCGTTTCCCTTGATTTTTTTGGAAGAATTGGAATTTTTGAGAGTTGTTCTCTTCGCCTCAAATTTCTACGGAAGAGCAAGACTTGGACTAATAACTTATATAGGGGAGGTGTTGTTGGTGAATGAAAGGATCTTTGAGATGAGACCCGAGCTGGAACGGATTCTAGTGCGCGTTGTGATTCAAGCTGAGCTAAAGGATGTTCAGTTCTCAAGTGAATACAAAGAGGTGAGTCGTTTTATGGAGTAGAACACGGGAATGCATGATGGAATGAGCTCAGATCGACGATCCGAGTCAGCTCGCTGATCTGAGCCACGGGTATGTAGGCAGTTTTCATGAGATCGGCTCGCCCGGCCCACAAGTCAAACACTGATTCTCTTATTAAGGGTGAGCCCTTGTCTAGCGTTTGGGTCGCTCGGTACAAGCTGTTTGATTTGTAATGTGTGCGAAGCTTTTGGGTTTGATATTTGGAAGATTTGAATTTTTTGTGAGCTATTCTCCTCGTTTCACTTGATTTTTTTGAAGATTTGAATTATTTGTGAGCTATTCTCCCCATTTCCCTTGATTTTTTGGAAGATTTGGATTTGTTGCGAGTTGTTCTCTTCGCCTCAAATTTCTACGGAAGAGCAAGACTTGGACTAATAACTTATATAGGGGAGGTGTTGTTGGTGAATGCAAGGATCTTTGAGATGAGACCCGAGCTGGAACGGATTCTAGTGCACGTTGTGATTCGAGCTGAACTAAAGGATGTTTAGTTCTCAAGTGAATACAAAGAGGTGAGTCATTTATGGAGTAGAAGACGGGAATGCATGATGGAATGAGCTCAGATCGCCGATCCGAGCTAGCTTGTCGATCCGAGCCACGGGTATGTAGTCAGTTTTCATGAGATCGGATCGTCCGGGCCACAAGCTAGCTATTTTTTGTGAGCTATTCTCTTTGTTTCCTTTGATTTTTTTGGAAGACTTGCATTTTTTGTGAGCTATTCTCTTCGTTTCAATTGAATTTTTGGAAGTTATGCATTTTTTGTGATGTAGTCTCTTCGTTTCACTTGCATTTTTGGGAGATTTGATTTTTTTTGTGAGCTATTCTCTTCTTTTCCCTTGAATTTTTTTTTGCAAGTTTCCCTTGAATTTTTTTTTGCAAGACTTGCATTTTTTGTGAGCTATTCTCTTCGTTTCAATTGAATTTTTTAGAAGTTTTGAATTTTTTGTGATCTATTCTTCTTTGTTTCACTTGTATTTTTTGAGAGATTTGAAATTTTTGTGAGATTATTCTCTTCGGCTCAAATTTCTACGGAAGTGCAATACTTGGACTAATAACTTATATAGGGGAGGTGTTGTCCGCGGAAGCTCCCCCATGCCCCTCTAATAGAATCAGTGCTAGTGATCCCGTTTTGAAATCCGACGGACGGATGGATGAGCAGGTCGGATTTCAAAACGGGATCAGCAGCACTGATTCCATTAGAGGGGCATGAAGCCACCTGATTGCTATGCGGGGGCTGCTCAAAGTCCCGTCTTTCGAGTCGCTCGACGGCCGCAAGTCGGAAAGGGTTCGACAGCGGTTGTCGTTCCAATGCGTCGTCGCAGTGACATGGAAGGCGATCTTCGGGTTAGCCCTTGTCTAGCTTTTGGGTCGCTTGGTACAAGCGATCTGCTATGTACTTTCCGCGAACCCCTATCCGGGTACTCGTTAGCTATGCATTGGCTCTTGCATGTGTGGAACGGAGAGATGCGGGCCTTCACAGGGAGTCGGCCTGAAATAGTTCTGTGCGTGCGAATGGAGCCGCGTATAGCTTTTGGGTCGTTTGGATAGGGTGCCCCTCCAAGCGAATCAGTGCTGGTGCTCGGACGGATTTGCGGCTCAGATTTAAAATGTGAGGAGCATGCCTGATTTTATTTGAGGGGCATGAAGCCACTGATTGCTATGCGGGGGCTCCCCTGGGTCGTCTCTTTTGGGTCACTCGATGGCGCAAGTCGGAGAAGGGTTCGACAACGGTAGTCGTTCCAGCGCGTCGTCATTAGTGATACTGAAGTCGATCTGTGTGCAGCCCCCGTCTAGCACTTGGGTCTGCATGCCGCAAGAAGATTTGAATTTTTTGTGAGTTAAAGTCTTTTTCTTTTTTTCGTTTCACTGAGTTTTTGCGAGATTTGAAGTTTTTGTGAGCTATTCTCTTCGTTTCACTTAAATTTTTTGTGAGCTATTCTCTTCGTTTCACTTGAATTTTTGGAAGTTTTGAGTTTTTTGTGAGCTATCCTCTTCGTTTCACTTGAATTTTTGCAGGATTTGAATTTTTTGTGAGCTATTCTTCTTTGTTTCACTTGGTTTTTTGGAAGATTTGAATTTTTTGTGAGCTATTTTCTTTGTTTCCCTTGTTTTTTTTTGGAAGACTTGCATTTTTTGTGAGCTATTCTCTTCTTTTCCCTTGATTTTTTTTTTGCAAGACTTGGATTTTTTGTGAGCTATCTCTTTCATTTCAATTGAATTTTTGGAAGTTTTGAATTTTTTGTGTTCTATTCTCTTTGTTTCACTTGTATTTTTGAGAGATTTGAAATTTTTGTGAGATATTCTCTTCGGCTCAAATTTCTACGAAAGTGCAATACTTGGACTAATAACTTATATAGGGGAGGTGTTGTCCGCGGAAGCTCCCCCATGCCCCTCTAATAGAATCAGTGCTGGTGATCCCCGTTTTGAAATCCGACAGACGGACGGATGATTAGGTCAGATTTCAAAATGGGATCAGCAGCACTGATTCCATTACAGGGGCATGAAGCCACCTGATTGCTATGCGTGGGCTGCTCAATGTCCCGTCTTTCGGGTCGCTCGATTGCGCAAGTCGGAAAGGGTTCGACAGCGGTTTGTCGTTCCAATGCGTCGTCGTTGTGACATGTAAGGCGATCTTAGGGTCAGCCCCCGTCTAGCTTTTGGGTTGCTTTGGTACAAGCGATCTGCTATGTACTTTCCGCGAAACCCTATCCGGGTACTCGTTAGCTATGCGTTGTCTCTTGCATGTGTGCAACGAAGAGATGCGGCCTTCACAGGGAGTCGGCCTGAAACAGTTCTGTGCGTGCGAATGGAGCCGCGTATAGCTTTTGGGTCGTTTGGATAGGGTGCCCCTCCAAGTGAATCAGTGCTGGTGCTCGGATGGATTTGCGGCTCGGATTTAAAATGTGAGTAGCATGCCTGATTTTATTGGAGGGGCATGAAGCCACCTGATTGCTATGCGGGGGCTCCCCTGGGTCGTCTCTTCTGGGTCACTCGATGGCGCAAGTCGGAGAAGGGTTCAACAACGGTAGTTGTTCCAGCGCGTCGTCATTAGTGATACTGAAGTCGATCTGTGGGCGAGCCCCGGTCTAGCATTTGGGTCTGCATGCGGCAAGAAGATTTGAATTTTTTGTGAGTTAAGTCTTTTTTCGTTTTCACTGGAGTTTTTGCGAGATTTGAAGTTTTTTGTGAGCTATTCTCTTCGTTTTCACTTGAATTTTTGGAAGTTTTGAATTTTTTGTGAGCTATTCTCTTCGTTTCACTTGAATTTTTTGAAGTTTTGAATTTTTTGTGAGCTATTCTCTTCCTTTCACTTGAATTTTTGCAGGATTTGAATTTTTTGTGAGCTATTCTTCTTTGTTTCACTTGGTTTTTTCGAAGATTTGAATTTTTTGTGAGCTATTCTCTTTGTTTCCCTTGATTTTTTTTGGAAGACTTGCATTTTTTGTGAGCTATTCTCTTCGTTTCAATTGAATTTTTGGAAGTTATGCATTTTTTGGTGATGTAGTCTCTTCGTTTCACTTGCATTTTTGGGAAATTTGATTTTTTTGTGAGCTATTCTCTTCTTTTTCCTTGATTTTTTTTGCAAGACTTGGATTTTTTGTGAGCTATTCTCTTCATTTCAATTGAATTTTTGGAAGTTTTGAATTTTTTGTGATCTATTGTTCTTTGTTTCACTTGTATTTTTGAGAGATTTGAAATTTTTGTGAGATATTCTCTTCGGCTCAAATTTCTACGGAAGTGCAATACTTGGACTAATAACTTATATAGGGGAGGTGTTGTCCGCGGAAGCTCCCCCATGCCCCTCTAATAGAATCAGTGCTGGTGATCCCGTTTTGAAATCCGACAGACGGACGGATGATTAGGTCGGATTTCAAAACGGGATCAGCAGCACTGATTCCATTAGAGGGGCATGAAGCCACCTGATTGCTATGCGGGGGCTGCTCAAAGTCCCGTCTTTCGGGTCGCTCGATGACGCAAAGTCGGGAAGGGTTCGACAGCGGTTGTCGTTCCAATGCGTCGTCGCTGTGACATGGAAGGCGATCTTCGGGTCAGCCCCCGTCTAGCTTTTGGGTTGCTTTGGTACAAGCGATCTGCTTGTACTTTCCGCGAAACCCTATCCGGGTATTCGTTAGCTATGCGTTGTTTCTTGCATGGGTGGAACGGAGAGATGCGGCCTTCACAGGGAGTCGGCTTGAAACAGTTCTGTGCGTGCGAAAGGAGCCGCGTATAGCTTTTGGGTCGTTTGGATAGGGTGCCCCTCCAAGTGAATCAGTGCTGGTGCTCGGACGGATTTGCGGCTCGGATTTAAAATGTGAGTAGCATGCCTGATTTTATTGGAGGGGCATGAAGCCACCCGATTGCTATGCGGGGGCTCCCCTGGGTCGCCTCTTTTGGGTCACTCGATGGCGCAAGTCGGAGAAGGGTTCGACAACGGTAGTCGTTCCAGCGCGTCATCATAGTGATACTGAAGTCGATTTGTGGGCGAGCCCCCGTCTAGCTCTTGGGTCTGCATGCCGCAAGGAGATTTGAATTTTTCGTGAGTTTAAGTCTTCGTTTTTCCTTGATTTTTTTTTGGAAGACTTGAATTTTTGGAAGTTCTGAATTTTTTTGTGAGCTATTATCTTTCGTTTCACTTGAATTTTTGCAAGATTTGAAATTTTTGTGAGCTATTCTCTTTGTTTCACTTGGTTTTTTTTGGAAGATTTGAATTTTTGTGAGCTATTCTCTTTGTTTCCCTTTGTTTTTTTTTTTTTTGTTTTTTTTTTGGGAAGACTTGCGTTTTTTGTGAGCTATTCTCTTCGTTTCAATTGAATTTTTGGAAGTTATGCATTTTTTGTGATGTAGTCTCTTCGTTTCACTTGGTTTTTTGGAAGATTTGAATTTTTTGTGAGCTATTCTCTTTATTTCCCTTTGATTTTTTTGGAAGACTTGCATTTTTTGTGAGCTATTCTCTTCGTTTCAATTGAATTTTTGGAAGTTATGCATGATGCATTTTTTGGGAGATTTGATTTTTTTTGTGAGCTATTCTCTTCTTTTCCTTTGAATTTTTTTTGCAAGACTTGCATTTTTTGTGAGCTATTCTCTTCGTTTCAATTGAATTTTTGGAAGTTTTGAATTTTTTGTGATCTATTCTTCTTTGTTTCACTTATATTTTTGAGAGATTTGAAATTTTTGTGAGATATTCTCTTCGGCTCAAATTTCTACGGAAGTGCAATACTTGGACTAATAACTTATATAGGGGAGGTGTTGTTCGCGGAAGCTCCCCCATGCCCCTCTAATGGAATCAGTGCTGGTGATCCCGTTTTGAAATCCGACAGACGGATGGATGATTAGGTCGGATTTCAAAACGGGATCAGCAGCACTGATTCCATTATAGGGGCATGAAGCCACCTGATTGCTATGCGTGGGCTGCTCAAAGTCTCATCTTTCAGGTCGCTCGACGGCGCAAGTCGGAAATGGTTCGGCAGCGGTTGTCGTTCCAATGCGTCGTCGCAGCGACATGGAAGGCGATCTTCGGGTCAGCCCCTGTCTAGCTCTTGGGTTGCTTTGGTACAAGCGATCTGCTATGTACTTTCCGCGAACACCTATCCCGGTACTCGTTAGCTATGTGTTGGCTCTAGCCGTCATACTGCTCCAAGTCGTCGCCAAAGGAAGTCGCACTTCTGCACTGCTCCTCTGCCGAAAACCTTCGCAAGTCACTTCGCTCTGCTCTGATTGACTCCCGATTTCGCTCTCAACTCCGATCTGCCAAGAATGAGCCAAGGCCTCCGCCTTTATACCAAATGACCTCGGAAGAAGCGGTCCCAGATTTAGGTCCGCACCTAAATTGAAACGCCACGGAATCAACGCAATCGCCAAGCAAATACAAAGCCGCAGCTCCAACGGCTAGATCTGCAACGGCTAGTTACATCCACGATGCAACGCAACAAAGCAATGCCGCCCGCTAATTCCGCAAATGATGCCGCCACGCTAAGAACAACTCAAGTAGCCGTTACACCATTGCATTCTCCAAGACATAAAATCCCGTCGGCCCATATAAACAAAAATGAATCATTGGCGACTTGAATTCCATTCACGTCGGCCCAGCTGCACAACAAATTGATCAAGTCGGCCCTGCGAATACAAAAAGTCTTCACTGCAACGAATCTACACAAGGCAAATACATTCAATGAAGCTGCATTCCTTTCGACAAGAACAACTCGTGACACTTCCAAGTCTCCAACTCGGATCCAAATAGCTCACAAAAATGATTCACAGTCTAGCCCTGTGACATCCTCCCCCACTTAACCAAGAGGCGACGTCCTCGACGCCTGCAACGCACCTAGACAAAATGACGCTGCGAGAGGGTCGATCCCGTGAAGAGATCAGTTAAGTTGCATTGAGTTCCCTTTGGCAAGGAACCCAACC
Organism: Chamaecyparis obtusa; assembly: GCA_027943335.1. Classification (NCBI taxonomy): domain Eukaryota; kingdom Viridiplantae; phylum Streptophyta; class Pinopsida; order Cupressales; family Cupressaceae; genus Chamaecyparis; species Chamaecyparis obtusa. The sequence continues at coordinate 16,004 of BSBK01015086.1, read as the reverse complement.
AACACCTTCACTGCATTCTGCTGCTGTTCTCCCCAGACCCAATCTCCATGCAAGCAATCCAACAGAGGCCGCACGACTTCGGAATAGTTTGCAAAAGAACTTCTACAAAAACTACTCACGCCCAGAAATCGCCGCAAGTCATGAACATTCTGAATCTGTTCACAAGTACCAACTGTCGAAGTTGCACTGATCTGGCTCAAATCAGGAACTGCAAAGTCATCTATGTAGAGCAACCCATGCTGCTCAGAATCCGCCACGGCAACATGATCACTTGGCGAATAGACATCTTGCATCGAACTCAATGAAGTCGATGTCACTGCTGAATCTGCACCACTCAATATAGGAACAAAACACGTCTGCCTTGCATCCAAAATCATGACACATCCCCAACAAGGAGCAAAGACAACATTAGTCTGTCTCAAGAAATCTAAACCCAAAATCAAATCATACCGATCCATCTCCAAGGCTACCAAGTCGACAGATCCGTGCCAAGCGCCAAGCTGCAAGGAAACATCGCAAATCGCTCCGCAGACCCGCAATGCAGATGCATCAACTGTCACACAAGTCGCATCAGTCCAGTCGATCTGCAACCCAAGTCTCCTAGCATGCTCCACCGATACAAAGCTATGCGATGCGCCCGAATCGATCAAGGCCTTCATTTTGCAACCCTCCAAGATTGCCTCAATGAAGCACAGCTCCGGCCGATCCAAAGCCCTCGGAACAGATCCAGATCTGGGGCTCAAATACAAACTGTTCAGCACCAATGCACCAATCCGTGGCACCGATTCCTCCTGTGACAGCATTGCATTGACCCGCATCCGATCAGGACATTCTCTGGCAAAATGATCGGGCTTTCCACAGAGAAAACAATCCCGATTCCTCTTCTTCTCCTTCTCTTCATACACAGGCTCAGTTTCATCCGATTTCTGCTTCTTAGCTTTCCTGTCGCCATTCCGCTTGTCATTCTTCGGACGAAAGTGAGGTGCGCTGTCAGACTTGGCTCCCCCAAATCCCATCGCCGCGTCACCCTTGTAGTCGAGCAACCCTTCTGCCACGGTGATTGCTTCGGCCAAAGACTGCACCTGATGTCTTCTCACTTCCTCAGCCGCCCAAGGTTGTAAGTTACGCATGAAAAGAAAGAACTTCTCCCAGTCACCCAGTTTGTCGCATTCCAAGTCCAACACTCGGAACTGCTTCACATAATCTCGGACTGTGCCAGTATGCTTTAACTGATCAAATCGTGCTCGGTTCACCCAATCAGAGTTCCCAGGACGGAACTGATCACGAAGTGCTCCCTTCAAGTCAGCCCACGTCTTGATCACTTTGACATTCTTTCCAGCCCGTTCGTCAGCCAAATGTGTCCGCCACCATAACTTAGCACTTCCAGTCAAGCAAGAAGTGACTTTCTTGACCTGCATTGCATCAGTCAAGTTTGTCACCTCTGAAAGGTACTCATCCACATCCCAAAGGAAATTGTCAAGGGCCTTGTCGTCACGATCTCCGTCATAAGATCCGATCTGATTCGAAGCCTCTGATCCAATCTTTCCTCCTTGTAACATCGCATGATGGAGGGCCTGTCCCTCTTTCAAAAACTTGACCTCCTCCCGTAATGCATCATACTGCTCGGTCAGTTTCGCCATCATCTCCAGCAACCGCTCAACAGGACTGTCATTCTCCAACGCCTCAAGTCTTGCCTCATGGTTTTGAAGCCAATCCTTCTGCTTCATAGTTCCACGCACCGCTCGACTTTCCACAGGCTGAGACTGCTCCGCATCAAATCCACTATCCGCATCGGTCATGGTGCACCCCACAAATCAGATCTCTGCAAGAAGACTGCTCCGAAATCCAATTCCGAATCAGAACTGCTCTGATACCAACTCGGCAGAGTTGGTATGAAATCAATACCAACCCCGATCGATCTGCTCTGATACCAACTGTCACGGGCTTGGGAGGAACCCGTGCGGCACTGGCATAAAATCGTCCAAGTCTAATGCAATGCAAGAGATCTTGAAAGAATCCAGACTACGCCTAACACAGTACGCAACACGAAAGCTTTAAGATCTGAACATCCCAAGTGCACAATGAAATCCGCTGAGTAACTGATGCAAGAAATAATGCAATGCAACACTCCAGTCCAGATTTATGGCGAGGCGATACCTCCAGAATTCTTCATCAATTGATCCCAATTACAAAGACAAAATGGAGTCTATGTTGAAAAACACAGATCGCCCCTAAAAGTTATGCATTTGAGCCAAACAGACTTAGCTCAATGCTGATACAATAAAACAATGCAACCCCAGGCTGCAACACAAGCATGCAACGAATCTGCTCCAAGTCGTCGCCAAAGGAAGTCGCACTTCTGCACTGCTCCTCTGCCGAAAACCTTCGCAAGTCACTTCGCTCTGCTCTGATTGACTCCCGATTTCGCTCTCAACTCCGATCTGCCAAGAATGAGCCAAGGCCTCCGCCTTTATACCAAATGACCTCGGAAGAAGCGGTCCCAGATTTAGGTCCGCACCTAAATTGAAACGCCACGGAATCAACGCAATCGCCAAGCAAATACAAAGCCGCAGCTCCAACGGCTAGATCTGCAACGGCTAGTTACATCCACGATGCAACGCAACAAAGCAATGCCGCCCGCTAATTCCGCAAATGATGCCGCCACGCTAAGAACAACTCAAGTAGCCGTTACACCATTGCATTCTCCAAGACATAAAATCCCGTCGGCCCATATAAACAAAAATGAATCATTGGCGACTTGAATTCCATTCACGTCGGCCCAGCTGCACAACAAATTGATCAAGTCGGCCCTGCGAATACAAAAAGTCTTCACTGCAACGAATCTACACAAGGCAAATACATTCAATGAAGCTGCATTCCTTTCGACAAGAACAACTCGTGACACTTCCAAGTCTCCAACTCGGATCCAAATAGCTCACAAAAATGATTCACAGTCTAGCCCTGTGACAGGGGAGGTGTTGTCCGCGGAAGCTCCCCCATGCCCCTCTAATAGAATCAGTGCTGGTGATCCCGTTTTGAAATCCGACAGACGGACGGATGATTAGGTCGGATTTCAAAACGGGATCAGCAGCACTGATTCCATTAGAGGGGCATGAAGCCACCTGATTGCTATGCGGGGGCTGCTCAAAGTCCCGTCTTTCGGGTCGCTCGATGACGCAAAGTCGGGAAGGGTTCGACAGCGGTTGTCGTTCCAATGCGTCGTCGCTGTGACATGGAAGGCGATCTTCGGGTCAGCCCCCGTCTAGCTTTTGGGTTGCTTTGGTACAAGCGATCTGCTTGTACTTTCCGCGAAACCCTATCCGGGTATTCGTTAGCTATGCGTTGTTTCTTGCATGGGTGGAACGGAGAGATGCGGCCTTCACAGGGAGTCGGCTTGAAACAGTTCTGTGCGTGCGAAAGGAGCCGCGTATAGCTTTTGGGTCGTTTGGATAGGGTGCCCCTCCAAGTGAATCAGTGCTGGTGCTCGGACGGATTTGCGGCTCGGATTTAAAATGTGAGTAGCATGCCTGATTTTATTGGAGGGGCATGAAGCCACCCGATTGCTATGCGGGGGCTCCCCTGGGTCGCCTCTTTTGGGTCACTCGATGGCGCAAGTCGGAGAAGGGTTCGACAACGGTAGTCGTTCCAGCGCGTCATCATAGTGATACTGAAGTCGATTTGTGGGCGAGCCCCCGTCTAGCTCTTGGGTCTGCATGCCGCAAGGAGATTTGAATTTTTCGTGAGTTTAAGTCTTCGTTTTTCCTTGATTTTTTTTTGGAAGACTTGAATTTTTGGAAGTTCTGAATTTTTTTGTGAGCTATTATCTTTCGTTTCACTTGAATTTTTGCAAGATTTGAAATTTTTGTGAGCTATTCTCTTTGTTTCACTTGGTTTTTTTTGGAAGATTTGAATTTTTGTGAGCTATTCTCTTTGTTTCCCTTTGTTTTTTTTTTTTTTGTTTTTTTTTGGGAAGACTTGCGTTTTTTGTGAGCTATTCTCTTCGTTTCAATTGAATTTTTGGAAGTTATGCATTTTTTGTGATGTAGTCTCTTCGTTTCACTTGGTTTTTTGGAAGATTTGAATTTTTTGTGAGCTATTCTCTTTATTTCCCTTTGATTTTTTTGGAAGACTTGCATTTTTTGTGAGCTATTCTCTTCGTTTCAATTGAATTTTTGGAAGTTATGCATGATGCATTTTTTGGGAGATTTGATTTTTTTTGTGAGCTATTCTCTTCTTTTCCTTTGAATTTTTTTTGCAAGACTTGCATTTTTTGTGAGCTATTCTCTTCGTTTCAATTGAATTTTTGGAAGTTTTGAATTTTTTGTGATCTATTCTTCTTTGTTTCACTTATATTTTTGAGAGATTTGAAATTTTTGTGAGATATTCTCTTCGGCTCAAATTTCTACGGAAGTGCAATACTTGGACTAATAACTTATATAGGGGAGGTGTTGTTCGCGGAAGCTCCCCCATGCCCCTCTAATGGAATCAGTGCTGGTGATCCCGTTTTGAAATCCGACAGACGGATGGATGATTAGGTCGGATTTCAAAACGGGATCAGCAGCACTGATTCCATTATAGGGGCATGAAGCCACCTGATTGCTATGCGTGGGCTGCTCAAAGTCTCATCTTTCAGGTCGCTCGACGGCGCAAGTCGGAAATGGTTCGGCAGCGGTTGTCGTTCCAATGCGTCGTCGCAGCGACATGGAAGGCGATCTTCGGGTCAGCCCCTGTCTAGCTCTTGGGTTGCTTTGGTACAAGCGATCTGCTATGTACTTTCCGCGAACACCTATCCCGGTACTCGTTAGCTATGTGTTGGCTCTAGCACGCATGGAACGCAGAGATGCGGCCTTCACAGGGAGTTGGCCTGAAACAGTTCCGTGCCTTGCGAATGGAGCCGCGTATAGCTTTTCGGTCGTTTGGATAGGTGCCCCTCCAAGTGAATGAGTGTTGGTGCTCGGACGGATTTGCCGCTCGGATTTAAAAATGTGAGCAGCAGCACAGATTCTATTGGAGGGGCATGAAGCCACCCAATTTTTATGCGTGGGCTCCCTTGGGTCGTGTCTTTTGGGTCACTCGATGGCGGAAGTCAGAGAAGGGTTCGACAGCGGTAGTCGTTCCAGCGCGTCGTCATAGTGATACTGAAGTCGATCTGTGGGCGAGCCCCCGTCTAGCTCTTGGGTCTGCATGTCGCAAGAAGATTTGAATTTTTTGAGTTAAGTCTCTTCGTTTCACTTGAATTTTTGCGAGATTTGAATTTTGTTTGTTGCGAGGTAGTAAAATTCTCTTCGTTTTGACTTGAAGTTTTGGATTTTTTGTGAGCTATTCTCTTCGTTTTTCCTTGGTTTTTGTTTTGGAAGACTTGAATTTTTTGTGGGCTATTATTTTATTCTTTTCACTTGAATTTTTGGAAGTTTTGAATGTTTTTGTGAGCTATTCTCTTCGTTTTCACTTGAATGTTTGCAAGATTTGAATTTTTTGTGAGCTATTCTGTTTGTTTCACTTGGTTTTTTTGGAAGATTTGAATTTTTTGTGAGCTATTCTGTTTTGTTTCCCTTGATTTTTTTGTAAGACTTGCATTTTTTGTGAGCTATTCTCTTCGTTTCAATTGAATATTTGGAAGTTGTGCATTTTTTGTGATTGTAGTCTCTTCGTTTCACTTGCATTTTTGGGAGATTTGATTTTATTTGTGAGCTATTCTCTTTTTTTTCCCTTGATTTTTTTGTGAGCTATTCTCTTCGTTTCAATTGAATTTTTGGAATTTCTGAATTTTTTGTGATCTATTCTTTTTGTTTCACTCGTATTTTTGAAAGATTTGAAATTTTTGTGAGATATTCTCGTCGGCTCAAATTTCTACGGAAGTGCAAGACTTGGACTAATAACTTATATAGGGGAGGTGTTGTCCGCGGAATCTCCCCCATGCCCCTCTAATAGAATCAGTGCTGGTGATCCCGTTTTGAAATCCGACAGACGGACGGATGATTAGGTCAGATTTCAAAACGCGATCAGCAGCACTGATTCCATTAGAGGGGCATGAAGCCACCTGATTGCTATGCGGGGGCTGCTCAAAGTCCCGTCTTTCGAAGGTCGCTCGACGGTGCAAGTCGGAAAGGGTTCGGCAGCGGTTGTCGTTCCAATGCGTCGTCGCAGTGACATGGAAGGCGATCTTCGGGTCAGCCCCCGTCTAGCTTTTGGGTTGCTTTGGTACAAGCGATCTGCTATGTACTTTCCGCGAACCCCTATCCGGGTACTCGTTAGCTATGCGTTGGCTCTTGCATGCGTGGAACGAAGAGATGCGGCCTTCACAGGGAGTTGGCCGGAAATAGTTCTGCTCTTGTGAATGGAGCCGCGTATATAGCTTTTGAGTCGTTTGGGTAGGTGCGCCCCTCCAAGAGAATCAGTGCTGGTGCTCGGACGGATTGGTAGCTCGGATTTAAAATATGAACACTAGCACTGATTCTATTGGAGGGGCGCATTAGGCCACCCGCTTGCTATGCGGGGGCTGTCCAGGGTCGTAACTTTTGGGTCAGTCGACGGTGCACTTCGGAAAGGGTTCGACAGCGGTTGTCGTTCCAACACATCGTCGCATTGACAAGAAAGGCGATCTTCGGGTCAGCCCCCGTCTAGCTCCCGGGTCACTTGGTACAAGCTACTTGCTATGTCGCTTCGACTTCCGATACTTGAGTGCGCAATGGCTCAAGATGCTTTGCATTGGAATCAGTTAGTTATCATATGTGTCGGCGGATTGGATCTCAAGTCAATCTAGGCGGGTGCGACATTAGTTGCTAAGTCTCGATCGAAAACGATTTGGATTCATCTAGATGCATTGTTATCTGACTTGAGGAACTATGCGAGCGAGTTGGGTTACCTCCTCGTGGATATGTTGGATACGCGTTATGACGGATAAGATGATGGATTGCGGTAAGAATGACGAATTTTTGGAAGATGAATTATTTTGGTGAGCCATGTTCTTTGTTTTACTTGAATTTCTGGAAGATTTGAATTTTGTTTTCTAGCTATTCTTTTCGTTTTCCTAGATTTTTTCGAAAGACTTGAATTTTTTGTGATCTATTCTGTTCGTTTCACTTGAATTTTTGGAAGATTTGATTTTTTGTGAGCTTTTTGTCATCGTTTCACTTGAATTTTTGGAAGATTTGAATTTTTTGGGAGCCAGTTTCTTCGGCTTAAATTTCCACTCAAGAGCAAGACTCGGACTAATAACTTATATAGGGGATGTCACGGGCTTGGGAGGAACCCGTGCGGCACTGGCATAAAATCGTCCAAGTCTAATGCAATGCAAGAGATCTTGAAAGAATCCAGACTACGCCTAACACAGTACGCAACACGAAAGCTTTAAGATCTGAACATCCCAAGTGCACAATGAAATCCGCTAAGTAACTGATGCAAGAAATAATGCAATGCAACACTCCAGTCCAGATTTATGGCGAGGCGATGCCTCCAGAATTCTTCATCAATTGATCCCAATTACAAAGACAAAATGGAGTCTATGTTGAAAAACACAGATCGCCCCTAAAAGTTATGCATTTGAGCCAAACAGACTTAGCTCAATGCTGATACAATAAAACAATGCAACCCCAGGCTGCAACACAAGCATGCAACGAATCTGCTCCAAGTCGTCGCCAAAGGAAGTCGCACTTCTGCACTTCTCCTCTGCCGAAAACCTTCGCAAGTCACTTCGCTCTGCTCTGATTGACTCCCGATTTCGCTCTCAACTCCGATCTGCCAAGAATGAGCCAAGGCCTCCGCCTTTATACCAAATGACCTCGGAAGAAGCGGTCCCAGATTTAGGTCCGCACCTAAATTGAAACGCCACGGAATCAACGCAATCGCCAAGCAAATACAAAGCCGCAGCTCCAACGGCTAGATCTGCAACGGCTAGTTACATCCACGATGCAACGCAACAAGCAATGCCGCCCGCTAATTCCGCAAATGATGCCGCCACGCTAAGAACAACTCAAGTAGCCGTTACACCATTGCATTCTCCAAGACATAAAATCCCGTCGGCCCATATAAACAGAAATGAATCATTGGCGACTTGAATTCCATTCGCGTCGGCCCAGCTGCACAACAAATTGATCAAGTCGGCCCGCGAATACAAAAAGTCTTCACTGCAACGAATCTACACAAGGCAAATACATTCAATGAAGCTGCATTCCTTCGACAAGAACAACTTGTGACACTTCCAAGTCTCCAACTCGGATCCAAACAGCTCACAAAAATGATTCACAGTCTAGCCCTGTGACATCCTCCCCCACTTAACCAAGAGGCGACGTCCTCGACGCCTGCAACGCACCTAGACAAAATGACGCTGCGAGAGGGTCGATCCCATGAAGAGATCAGTTAAGTTGCATTGAGTTCCCTTTGGCAAGGAACCCAACCAACACCTTCACTGCATTCTGCTGCTGTTCTCCCCAGACCCAATCTCCATGCAAGCAATCCAACAGAGGCCGCACGACTTCGGAATAGTTTGCAAAAGAACTTCTACAAAAACTACTCACGCCCAGAAATCGCCGCAAGTCATGAACATTCTGAATCTGTTCACAAGTACCAACTGTCGAAGTTGCACTGATTTGGCTCAAATCAGGAACTGCAAAGTCATCTATGTAGAGCAACCCATGCTGCTCAGAATCCGCCACGGCAACATGATCACTTGGCGAATAGACATCTTGCATCGGACTCAATGAAGTCGATGTCACTGCTGAATCTGCACCACTCAATATAGGAACAAAACACGTCTGCCTTGCATCCAAAATCATGACACATCCCCAACAAGGAGCAAAGACAACATTAGTTTGTCTCAAGAAATCTAAACCCAAAATCAAATCATACCGATCCATCTCCAAGGCTACCAAGTCGACAGATCCGTGCCAAGCGCCAAGCTGCAAGGAAACATTGCAAGTCGCTCCGCAGACCCGCAATGCAGATGCATCAACTGTCACACAAGTCGCATCAGTCCAGTCGATCTGCAACCCAAGTCTCCTAGCATGCTCCACCGATACAAAGCTATGCGATGCGCCCGAATCGATCAAGGCCTTCATTTTGCAACCCTCCAAGATTGCCTCAATGAAGCACAGCTCCGGCCGATCCAAAGCCCTCGGAACAGATCCAGATCTGGGGCTCAAATACAAACTGTTCAGCACCAATGCACCAATCCGTGGCACCGATTCCTCCTGTGACAGCATTGCATTGACCCGCATCCGATCAGGACATTCTCTGGCAAAATGATCGGGCTTTCCACAGAGAAAACAATCCCGATTCCTCTTCTTCTCCTTCTCTTCATACACAGGCTCAGTTTCATCCGATTTCTGCTTCTTAGCTTTCCTGTCGCCATTCCGCTTGTCATTCTTCGGACGAAAGTGAGGTGCGCTGTCAGACTTGGCTCCCCCAAATCCCATCGCCGCGTCACCCTTGTAGTCGAGCAACCCTTCTGCCACGGTGATTGCTTCGGCCAAAGACTGCACCTGATGTCTTCTCACTTCCTCAGCCGCCCAAGGTTGTAAGTTACGCATGAAAAGAAAGAACTTCTCCCAGTCACCCAGTTTGTCGCATTCCAAGTCCAACACTCGGAACTGCTTCACATAATCTCGGACTGTGCCAGTATGCTTTAACTGATCAAATCGTGCTCGGTTCACCCAATCAGAGTTCCCAGGACGGAACTGATCACGAAGTGCTCCCTTCAAGTCAGCCCACGTCTTGATCACTTTGACATTCTTTCCAGCCCGTTCGTCAGCCAAATGTGTCCGCCACCATAACTTAGCACTTCCAGTCAAGCAAGAAGTGACTTTCTTGACCTGCATTGCATCAGTCAAGTTTGTCACCTCTGAAAGGTACTCATCCACATCCCAAAGAAAGTTGTCAAGGGCCTTGTCGTCACGATCTCCGTCATAAGATCCGATCTGATTCGAAGCCTCTGATCCAATCTTTCCTCCTTGTAACATCGCATGATGGAGGGCCTGTCCCTCTTTCAAAAACTTGACCTCCTCCCGTAATGCATCATACTGCTCGGTCAGTTTCGCCATCATCTCCAGCAACCGCTCAACAGGACTGTCATTCTCCAACGCCTCAAGTCTTGCCTCATGGTTTTGAAGCCAATCCTTCTGCTTCATAGTTCCACGCACCGCTCGACTTTCCACAGGCTGAGACTGCTCCGCATCAAATCCACTATCCGCATCGGTCATGGTGCACCCCACAAATCAGATCTCTGCAAGAAGACTGCTCCGAAATCCAATTCCGAATCAGAACTGCTCTGATACCAACTCGGCAGAGTTGGTATGAAATCGATACCAACCCCGATCGATCTGCTCTGATACCAACTGTCACGGGCTTGGGAGGAACCCGTGCGGCACTGGCATAAAATCGTCCAAGTCTAATGCAATGCAAGAGATCTTGAAAGAATCCAGACTACGCCTAACACAGTACGCAACACGAAAGCTTTAAGATCTGAACATCCCAAGTGCACAATGAAATCCGCTAAGTAACTGATGCAAGAAATAATGCAATGCAACACTCCAGTCCAGATTTATGGCGAGGCGATGCCTCCAGAATTCTTCATCAATTGATCCCAATTACAAAGACAAAATGGAGTCTATGTTGAAAAACACAGATCGCCCCTAAAAGTTATGCATTTGAGCCAAACAGACTTAGCTCAATGCTGATACAATAAAACAATGCAACCCCAGGCTGCAACACAAGCATGCAACGAATCTGCTCCAAGTCGTCGCCAAAGGAAGTCGCACTTCTGCACTTCTCCTCTGCCGAAAACCTTCGCAAGTCACTTCGCTCTGCTCTGATTGACTCCCGATTTCGCTCTCAACTCCGATCTGCCAAGAATGAGCCAAGGCCTCCGCCTTTATACCAAATGACCTCGGAAGAAGCGGTCCCAGATTTAGGTCCGCACCTAAATTGAAACGCCACGGAATCAACGCAATCGCCAAGCAAATACAAAGCCGCAGCTCCAACGGCTAGATCTGCAACGGCTAGTTACATCCACGATGCAACGCAACAAGCAATGCCGCCCGCTAATTCCGCAAATGATGCCGCCACGCTAAGAACAACTCAAGTAGCCGTTACACCATTGCATTCTCCAAGACATAAAATCCCGTCGGCCCATATAAACAGAAATGAATCATTGGCGACTTGAATTCCATTCGCGTCGGCCCAGCTGCACAACAAATTGATCAAGTCGGCCCGCGAATACAAAAAGTCTTCACTGCAACGAATCTACACAAGGCAAATACATTCAATGAAGCTGCATTCCTTCGACAAGAACAACTTGTGACACTTCCAAGTCTCCAACTCGGATCCAAACAGCTCACAAAAATGATTCACAGTCTAGCCCTGTGACAGGGGAGGAGTTGTGTGTTGTTCGCGGAAGCTCCCCCATACCCCTCTTATAGAATCATTGCCGGTGATCGGACGGATGTGTAGGTCGGATTTCAAAATGGGATCACCAGCACTGATTCTATTAGAGGGGCATGAAGCCACTTGATTGCTATGCGGGGGCTGCCCAAAGTCCTGTCTTTCGGGTCGCTCGACGGTGCAAGTCGGAAAGGGTTCGGCAGCGGTTGTCGTTCCAATGCGTCGTCGCAGTGATATGGAAGGCAATCTACGGGTCAGCCCCTGTCTAGCTTTCGGGTCACTTTGGTACAAGTGATTTGCTATGTACTTTCCGCGAACCCTATCCACGTACTCGTTAGCTACGCGTTGGCTCTTACACGAGCGGAACGGAGAGATGCGGCCTTCACAGGGAGTTGGCCGGAGATAGTTCTGTTTTTGTGAATGGAGCCGCGTATAGCTTTTGAGTCGTTTGGGTAGGTGCCCCCCTCCAAGAGAATCAGTGCTGGGTATCTCGGATTTAAAATCTGAGCACTAGCGCTGATTCTATTGGAGGGGCGCATTAGGCCACCCGCTTTCTATGCGGGGCCTGTCCAGGATCGTGTCTTTTGTGTCAGTCGACGTTGCAAGTAGGAAAGGGTTCGACAGCGGTTGTCGTTCCAACGCATCGTCGCATTGACAAGAAACGCAATTTTTGGGTCAGCCCCCGTCTAGCTCCCGGGTCGCTTGGCACAAGCGATTTGCTCTGTCGCATGCTGCATTAAGATTTGAATTTTTTGTTTGCTATTCTCATTTTTGTTTCATTGGAAGATTCGAATTTTTTGCGATCTCCTCTTTTGTTTCCTTTGATTTTTTTTTGGAAGATTTTAATTTTTTGTGAGCCTACTCTCTTCGATTCACTTGAGTTTTTGGAAGAAATGGATTTTTTTGGTGAGCTATGTTCTTTCTTTTACTTGAAGTTTTGGAAAATTTGAATGTTTTGCTAGTTGTTCTTTTCGTTTCCCTTCGATTTTTTCGGAAGACCTGAATTTTTTGTGAGCTATTCTGTTCGTTTCACTTGAATTTTTTGAAGATTTGATTTTTTTGTGAGCTTTTTCCTCATCGTTTCACTTGAATTTTTGGAAGATTTGAATTGTTTGGGAGCCATTCTCAACGGCTCAAATTTCTACGGAAGAGAAAGACCCGGACTAATAACTTATATAGGGGAGTAGTAGTTCGCGGAAGCTCCCCCATGCCCCTCTAATAGAATCAGAGCTTGTGCGCGGACGGATGAGTAAGTCGGATTTAAAATCGGATCACTAGCACTGATTCTATTAGAGGGGCATGAAGCCACCTGATTGCTATGCGGGGGCTGCCCAAAGTCCTGTCTTTCGGGTCACTCAACGGTGCAAGTCGGAAAGTGTTCGGCAGCGGTTGTCGTTCGAATGTGTCGTCGCAGTGACATGGAAGGCAATCTTCGGGTCAGCCCCCGTCTAGCTTTCGGTTCGCTTTGGTACAAGCGATTTGCTATGTACTTTCCGCGAATCCTATCCGGGTACTCGTTAGCTATGCGTTGGTTCTTGCATGCGTGGAACGGAGAGATGCGGCCTTCACAGGGAGTTGGCCGGAGATAGTTCCGTTCTTGTGAATGGACCGGCGTATAGCTTCTGAGTCGTTTGGGTAGGTGCGGCCCTCCAAGAGAATCAGTGCTGGTGCTTGGACGGATTGGTAGCTCAGATATAAAATTTGAGCACTAGCACTGATTCTATTGGAGGGGCGCATTAGGGCACCCGTTTGCTATGCGGGGGCTGCCCATGCCCATGGTAGTGTCTTTTGTGTCACTCGACGGTGCAAGTTGGAAAGGGTTCGACAGCGGTTGTCGTTCAAATGTTTCGTTGTAGTGACATGGAAGACAATTACTGGGTCAGCCCCCGTCTAGCTCTTGGGTCACTTTGCTGCAAGTGATTAATTCGGTTTTGGATGGATAAAATCCCTTTGTGAAAGGTGGCATGGCGTTTGTTGGAGAAAATTGATTAAGTCGGAGCATTGGCCTCGGGCCATTGTGAGGACTGTCGATTTCTTCAGGTACAACACTTGTTTGCCTAGTAACAGAGTTGACATGTAATTCGGCATTGCTCTCGATTGTTCTCGGAGTTGTACCTCCGGAACTTTTGGATCTTGCCCCTTCACTCCATTTCATCCTCTTTGCTTGGATGAACGTGTGCACTTGTACCCCTTTCCGAGATGGTAGGCGCGATAATAAATTGCGGAGTGAGCATTTCTTGTAGTTCTGCCCAGCCCTTGTGCAGTTGGAAGTTCTCATCTTCATATTTAGTTGAATTTTGCCACGCACGAGTGTCGTAGAGAATTGCGACAGTGTGTATGTCATTTGTTTGACTGAAAGATGCGCTTGTTCCGAAGTTTACGACAGTTGCATTTGCCATGGGCCTTGGCACTTGGCACGTTCCATCTTTGCGATACATGAGCTCCGACAGTAACAAGTGTTGGGAATCGTTGCACGTAAGGTGAGTGTCCTGCTTTCATATTTCATCGTTGTCCCACTCTCCACCCTTTAAGCCTTTCCTAGTGTTTTTAGCGTGGCCCGGAGTGCGATGAAAGGTTGGTTGCCTTGTACACAAGTGCGGTCTTGGCCATCTCGTCTTCATTTTCTACGAGGCACTATCGTCTTGCTCTGGTTTGCAGGGCAAAGTCCTCTCTGTCTGTGGAGTTAAACTTGCAGACGAGTATGGCCAAGGCTTTTGGTTGGATGCGGAAACCGTTAAGGCTGTCGAGACGGGAGTTGTCGTGCGGGGTGCACCAAAGAAGTGCGTAGGTGGCATATGCCTGGGAAATGGATGTCTCTGAGTGGCCTTACTCGGTCGCGTGCACGGTGCATACTCTCGGGGCGAGTGACTGTTGCGAGCATGTGCGATTCGGGTGTCTTCGGGTAAAGGGTTCCGTACGGGATGTTCTTCCCAGGCTCCTGTGAACCGAGCATCCGTTTTGCAATGACCCGACATGCGTGGCCATTTCATGTCTTTCTGGATGCGGAAAGCGTTAATGTTTGTCGAGACGGAAGTTGTCGTGCGGGGTGCACCAAAAAAGCGCGTAGGTGGCATATGCCTGGGAAATGGATGTCATTGAGTGGCCTTACTCGGTCGCGTGCGCGGTGCATACTCTCGGGGCAGTGACTGTTGCGAGCACTTGCGATTCGGATGTCTTCGGGTAAAGGGTTTCGTACGGGATATTCTTCCCAGGCTCCTGTGAACCGAGGATCCGTTTTGCAATGATCCGACAGGCGTAGACATTTTCAATCTGTCGAGACGCGGAAATTGTTTTCATGCTGTGCCGAGGCGTTTTCTTTACCGTCCAACATCACTTGTGGATGATCTCTCACTGTGGAATTTTCTATGTCGGTCGAGACGGGAGTTGTCGTGCGGGGTGCACCAAACAAGCGCGTAGGTGGCATATGCCTGGGAAATGGATGTCATTGAGTGGCCTTACTCGGTCGCGTGCGCGGTGCATACTCTCGGGGCAGTGACTGTTGCGAGCATGTGCGATTCGGATGTCTTCGGGTAAAGGGTTTCGTACGGGATATTCTTCCCAGGCTCCTGTGAACCGAGCATTCGGCGTTGCAATGCTCCGACACGCATATGGTTCTTTCCCTTGAGGAGATCGCATGTCACGGAGAGTCGTTAGCGAAGTCGCGTTGGGAAAAGAGGTATGTGCAAAGTTCGAGACATGTTTGTCTATGCTAGTTTGCCTCACGTCTTGAGCGGTCTTACAATAGAGGTGGCTGTCAATAGAGGTGGATGTGTGGATGGCATTTCTTGCATAGAGTGACATGTTGCGAGCGTGGTTGGATGGGGAGAATTTCGGGGAAAGGTTTTTGTATGGGATGTCCCTCCGAGGTGTTTGCTAACCCGTGCTCCCTAGACAATCACGTTCCGACTTGTGCGAATTTGTTTGTCCCAGCGCGATGTTCTCCGTTGGCACCTGGCAATGAGAGCTCGTAGATGGAAAGCGTGTGTTGCGATCGAGAAGGGCTCATCTGTGCGGGTGTGCCAATTCAAGTGCATAGGAGGCATATACCTGGGAAATGGATGTCTCTGAGTGGCCTTACAATTGAGGTGGCTGCGCGCATGGTGCATCTTGTACAGATCTGTCTTTTGCGAGTAGGGGCGATATTGAGACCGAGGGTAAAGGGCTCCGTACGGGATGTTCTTCCCAGGTGCTTGTGAACCGAGGCTCCTTGTTGCTTCTCCCCGATCTGCGTTCGACACTTTTCTTGTGCGAGATTTCGAGCGTTGTTCGCCTGCTTTATCATCATTTCTCAACTCTTGCATAACTTGTGAGCTCGACTGTGTGGATGCAAAGAAGAGCGCATGCAAATCTCGGTTTCCCATCGCAGCGGGCATGCCTTTCACCGTAGGTGTTCGGGCATCCCACTCGTTGTTTGAAGCTACCTGGTCGATCCTGCCAGTAGTCATATGCTTGTCTCAAAGATTAAGCCATGCATGTCTAAGTATGAACTATTTCAGACTGTGAAACTGCGGATGGCTCATTAAATCAGTTATAGTTTCTTTGATGGTACTTTGCTACTCGGATAACCGTAGTAATTCTAGAGCTAATACGTGCACCAAATCCCGACTCTCGGAAGGGATGCATTTATT